>JAMQGT020001262.1:0-106074 GCA_024447675.2 Pterophyllum scalare | reverse complement strand
ATCGAGAATGCCAGAAATGAAAAACTCAATTTCCCATGATCAACATGGATGTTTTCAACAAGGATATCCGGGTATGGTCATCGTCACATAATGCAAATATGTGATAATGATATTTTTAATCACTCGCTAAAGTACATTTACTCATAACCACAAGATTTCGTCTTTTTTCCTTTCATTTTCTTTGCTTATGTTCTACAAATTGTAAATGGTACATTTTAATCTTATCCGTAGCAATACCAGGTAGCGGCACTGTAATGCCATCCAGCGGTCAATGATATGAACCACATTTATTCATCGTTAGATTTTCTGTCTGTACTCTTGCAGATGGGCATTAAAGGGAAAAATTATTTCATATTTGCTTTATGAATTCTGTATTTACTAAATTTCAGCCCATTCACAGCATGAAAGAAATGTATGAGTTGTTTGAGCTTCTTTAGAAATGGGAGCTGGACTACAGTTAGTTCAAAGTCATTCTGAGCTGTGATTGTTCAAACTTAACAGATAAGTTGACTTAACTGGACATAAAAGTGCTGCTGAGGTATAAAAATACATCGCCACTCACCAACACTGCAGTCAAGACAGCTGATTGTGAGCATTCTCACACTGACAGTGAGATGTGCAGTACTGTGCAAAACTCTTGAGCCACCCTTCATTTCTTTATGTTTTGCTAGGAAAAATGGGAAATAGTTGCAGTGATTATGCTTTGACTGCATATGTATTTGGGATCACTGTCATGCTCAAAAATGAAATTGTTGCCAATCCGATGCTGCATGGTGGCTCAAAATCTGACTTCTGCATTCATAATTCCATCTTTTTTGACAAGATCTCAAACACCACTGGCTGAAATGCAGCCCCAAACCACGACAGAGCCTCCACCGTGTTTTACAGATGGTTGCAGATACTCACTGTTGTACCTCTCCCCTGACCTCTTTCATGTTCACAGATGATGATTTGAACCACTTAGTAAGACCTGGTTTTCACTTCAGTTCATTTGTAATTTTAGAATAGAAACACTGTTAAAATTTTCTTGTTTTCGTGCATGACTCCTTCTGTCATTAGGCCATATTTACACTATATTTCATAACTATAGTATAAACTCCTTCCTTTCAATCAAAAAAAAAAAAATCCCATTTCAAAAACCATCCTCAAGGTTGTGTTCTTTGTACCAACCAACAGAGCTGGAAAAACACCAGTCTGATAAATAAAAAAGAAGCTTTACAGTGGAACAGAGTTGCCAGTGGAGGTTACATCCACACAATACCACAAAAAGAAAGCATGTCCATGAAATCCCATTCAATTACCAACAAAATGTTAGAAAGCATTCCTTTATCAAGTGATTCTAGTTGTTATAGATGGGCAGTTAGACACCATAAGATATGAGATAACATAATCTTGCTGTAAAAACAGCTAAACATCTAAGATAAAGAGAAGTTGAAAAGACCTGAATATCTGAGGGACAAATTGTAAAATATTAAAGGTTAATGAGAGCCAAACTACCTTCCCATCACCACCCACAAAAGCTGACCTTGATCACAAATGCACAACTGAATTAGTACATGACTTGACTCTTATGTTCCCTCACAAATAGTTTAAACAGGTTTTACTGATGGTAAAAATGTTAGTTTGTAACAATTACAATAAAACCTTGAACCAGAAAACCTTAGTACACTCTTATAGATTCCACAGGAATTAAGAGGGTAAGTAGCAGCCAGATGCTGCAAACCAAACACACTCGATTGACTGATCATCAGTAAGTGTGAGCTCCTTTATAAAAGCAGAGATGTTGACAGTTTGCTGCTCTGAAGCACTCAGGTGTGGGTTAATGCACAAAACCCCCACAGAAGTATGGCCTCTTTGGAGGGATTGTCAGGAGAAAGTGTCTTCTCTTTCAACATGGCAGCACGGCTTAGCTTTGCAAAGTTGCATCTGAACAAACAACAAGACATCCAGAACAATGTCCTTTGGACAGACAAGGCCAAAGTTGAAATGTCTGGCCATAATGCACAGTGCTCTTTTTGGTGAAAAGCAAACAGAGCATATCAGCACAAATACCTCATACAAACCATCAAGCACGGTGGTGGAGGGGAGACGATTTGGGCTTGCTTTGCAGCTATGAGACCTGGTCACCTTGGAGGCATTGAGCTGACCATGAACTCCTGTGTATACCAAAGTATTCTAGGGTCAAACATGAGGTCATATGTTGGACAGCTTACGCTTGGGTGAAACTGGGCCATCAACAGGACAGTGATCCCAAACACAGCAGCAAATCCACAAGAGAGTGACTGAAAAAGAAAAGAATCAAAGTGCTGCAGTGGCCCACTCAAAGTCCATACCTCCACCACAGCATTTCAGTAGGGGTCTATTGAAACACTGTGGCGGGATCTTAAGAGAGCTGTGCAAAAATGAATGCACACAAACTTCAATGAATTGAAGCAATGTTATAAAGAAGAGGCCAAAATTGCTCCACAAAGATGCAGGAAACCGAGAATCACACAGAAAATGATCACTTCAAAATCTACAAGCTACTGAATCATGGCCTCTTCTTAGAGTCTTGTGAAAAGCTTTCTTTTTCACATGACTGTAGCAACATAAAAACCTTTATTTATTGCTCCAAAGGAATTAGAAAACCTAAAGTACTAAAGAGCTGAGACTGCCGATTATAAATGCTCTGGATACTGATGTTTGTCATTAAGACAACAGTGAAAACACAAGTCTGCTCCCTGTCACTTACATACAGAGCCCTAGTCCCACAACACAGAGGGGTTAAAGTTGCTGACATGTTCCACACTGAAGACACAGAGTCGAGGCCCACTCTACCATGTCTAGTATCTAGGATACACATGTTTTTCAGAGCCACTGATATTGTGTGAAAACAAGAGAAACTTGTTGATATTACATGTCACTCCTTCAGCCCAAAACCTACCAAAAAGGCCACTTGTACTGCTTGAAAAAATATAACCAGGATTATGATTATGCCAGAGTACTGTCCATCAGTCAGTGTTTGTCTGGACATCTCCATCCCAGCCATAGACAGTATAAAATATGTATGTATTTTCGTGGTGGGAAAAATTAAGCCAATGTGGAAGTGCCTAAAAATCTGCCTTCTGTCTAAGTCCACTAGATGGCGATAGTTGTGGTTTCAAAAAGATTTCCAGTCCTATAGAGGTCTATGGGGAAAAGACTTTCTTTCTTGGCCTCTGTCAACACTTTTCTTCTGAGTTCATCTTCTTACTCACCCATTTTGGGTCAAACTGAATTTAAAAAAAAAATCTATTTTGTAAATCTTGGTCATACCATGTTTCAAAAAAAGAGGAGTAGGGGTGGTATTCTCTCATTGCATAAGAGCTTGTCAATCAATGACAAGTCACCAACCAATGAGCATGCGATTTCGCAGTCAGACCCGCCCCTCCTCATCACATCGCGTTTTCTTGCGGCAAAGATGGTAATGGTAGAAATGCTCAACTCGAGCAGAGCCCTCAAATGGTAAAATCTGATTGCTTTAATTTTTGAATCTTAACAAAGATTATTGTTATTTTGCAGTGAATTTTGCTTACGCGTGTATATTTGGTTAAGTAATATGAATACTGTAAAGTTTTGTAGGGTCCTGTTAATGAATCATCAGTGTAAGTGCCAGTTAGTGGCTCTCTAATGCCATCTAGTGATCCACAATATAGACCACATGGGGTCCACAAATTAATGTTCTTTTAAATTGCTTGTATCATTAACAATGGAAGCTTCTAGTTCTAGTAGTTTAATTTTTACCAGTGGTAGCTATGTATACTGTAATTATGTGCTCACCCTTTTCTCCCTGTTTCCCTTCCTGAAGAATGGCTTCTTGACAGCCACCCTTTCATTGAGACCATTTCTGATGTTGCTTCATTAAACAGTGGATGGATCAGCTGAAGAGCCCGATGCATCTCTCAGGTCCTGCATCAGAGCTTTGCTCAATTTATTCCTATTTCTAAATGGCATAGGTTTCCCACGTTCTTTCTTTGTCCTCCCTTCGTCCAGTTTCCTCAATTTTTTTTAAAGAACACACTGCACATCATGCTGACATATGCCAAGTTTTTGGCTAATAACACTTTGGGACTCACCTTATTGGTGCTTAACATGCTTGAAAATGGCCAGGTACAAGAACTGGACTGAAAATCAAAATAAAAAAAAACAAAAAACAGCCAATATGCAAAGAAAAACTTTAAAAGATCTTAGATCTTAAGATGTTAAAATATAACAGCCTATTCCAAGATGGGCCTGAATATCCAATAGGCATGTGGCCACACCAACTGGGGACCAACCAAGAGGCGTCTAAGAAAAAACAACAGCACAAAATCAATTTTAGATCTTGACATTTTATTTTTGTAAATAATAATAACAATAATAGGAACATAATGACATATTCGGTAGAATACAATAGCCCATATCATAGGAGCAGAAGAAAAAAGCTGAGAGAGACAGGAAGGAGACAAGTACAGGTGCATGTGTGTCTGTCTCAGGACAGGTAATTAATTAACCACAGTATTATAATTTTCAGTAGCATCATTATAATATATATAAAAATCAAACAAACAAACAAACAAAAAAAAACTGGGTGCCGGGGCTAACAAACTATTAAAAAAAGAAAGTTAGAGTCCGCATAACAGCGAAAGCACCTGAATGACTTTTACTACAATACCATAAAGTAACGTTTTGGGCACAGGTCTGAGGAAGGGCAGCTGTGCCCGAAACATTACATTATGGTATACACTGATTATGCTCATGCTTATTACTTCAGTAAAAATTTGGGCACTTGAATAACAAAAAAACCAAACTTAACAGTTCAACATAAGTCAGTCTTGTAAAAACAATTTCAGATTTTGTTTTGTTCACCGCCATGAACGGTCTGCTGTCCCTTTAAAACAGGGGAGAAACGTCAATGTGAGAATAAAGGGTAGCATGTGAAACATCCACTGAGTGTGGATTACTTTTTTTTTTTTAATGCCTGTGTCACTCGGGTTGTTTGAACAGGGGAAGTTCTAAGGATTAGGCCAACAACAGCCGATTCGCTAATGAAGAAGCAGGGCAAAGTCTAAAACCCATTAGAGTCTTATTAATATAATTGCCCTGTCCGAAATCAATCAGCACAACTGGCTCTGGCTTGGTGACGGGGCACAAAGAGTGGCTTCGATTTTGCGCTTGCGGAGCTGCGAAATTGAATGGAAATCTCACAAAACACAAATAGCCTATGGTGTAATTTTGTGTTATACGCGTGTGGTTGGAGACGCACTGCCATAAGTAAAGAGACACAAAGTTGAAATCCGGTGGATCACCGTGATTTATCTTCAGGGCTGAGCTAGGCGGAGCAAAGCATCCCCCTGATAGACAGAAGCAGGCAGTCCGGGGCGGAGAAAAGTTTTACTGCTTGCCGGAGTTGTTTCTCGTGCTGCTACGGCTCGCAGTGCCTCCAGGATACACAAAAATGGTTGTACCGGTGTCACAAACGTGTTGTTCTGACCACAGTGACAAAAGTTAAGTAGCCGCTTGACGCTGTCTAACCGGAGCAGCACCCGGGAATACTTGAAAAGGAAACAAATACTTACTCGACTAGAAGGTATGGGAACGGCTGCATCTTACGCTTTTTTTTTTGGTCAACATTTGTGCACTTGTTCGGTAGTAATTTATTTCCCCTGGATATCTCTGCTTCACTCCGTTTCCCGGACGAACGCTAAAACAAACAAACAAACAAACAAAAAGTCCTAGCTAGCCCACTTCACTCAACTTTTGGTGGGTGTATTGTTTTCAAATGCCGAAGTCGGTGCGTACACACTGTTGTCATGACGATGCTAGGGAAACCCTGTGCGAGGCACGTCGAGAGACACAAAAGACCCCAGCGTCACCGGTCAGCTTTGCTTTAAACAAACCCGCGACGAGTGGCATTTTCTTTGACCCCCGTCAGCGTGAAAAATGTACAAAAGGAAGAAGAGCTTCACCGACATGTATTCATTTATTAGTATCCTGTGCCAGTGGGAAGAAGAGAAATTTAGGGGAGGGAGGTAGCCGGGTCAGAAGGATATGTGAAATCTGTTGGGTTAAGGTGTGTCCTGTGTTTATGTGAGACAGACCGTGACCCTGCCAGTCAGGAAAAGGATGCTTTTAGTAGGTCCTTTGCTGTTTTATGGTCAGCGCACATGTGGAAATGACTGGCTTCCACAATAGAGAGTGAGCAACCCAATTGTCTGAGGGGGAAAAGGAAAAACAATGTGTGTGTGTGTGTGTGTGTGTGTGTTTGTGTGAGAGACAGAGAGAGAGAATGGAGGTAACAGTTGTATGAGCATGTATGTGGACTGGGTCACGTTGCATGGTTATGGACTTAAGTGAAGAGGCAGGAGAGGACTGGACTGTATTTTGAAGGAGGATAGCTACAATCATACAGTAGACATGGCAGACAGAGCAAATTAGGACCTACTGGCTTGAATGAAGCAGGCGACAAGCAGGATAAGCTTTTCCCTCCGATGACTCATGGTTATGCTTGTTTACAGTTTTGTGCAAGGGAAGTTTTCACTACTCCAGGTGCTTAACGATGAGTGTCTCGTGGACCAGTGCCATGCTTGTCATTAAGTGCAGCGCCAGCAAAATACTCTAACATTAGTATACTCTGAATACAGTCCACACCGTGACTACTGGGATCCCTAAATAATATGCAAGACAGTGTATGTTTAAAAGGCTAAATATACATCATGTAGTTCTATCTATATTCATCTGAATGTATGAAATTAATAGCGCCTGTTCTCAAAGCCCAAAGTGATGTCTTCATATTGTTTATTCGCTTACTTGACTGTCAGTCCAAAAGCCAAATGTATTCATAATTAAGCCTTTGAAATATAGTACTGTAGAGTACCAATTGTGCTAATCTTAAGTGGGTTGAATAAAGCTGAGAATGAATGCATAATACAGTAGTTTTAATAACAAGAGCTGTTACAGTTGCAAAATTGCTTCCCCAATTTGTGTTTTCAAAGATAATACATGGTTGCATCGATCATTTATCCTCCCTTGGATCTGTGGCAACGTTCACTCTCTCCTTGTGTGTTGGGGCATGCAGCCGCATCTCCTCGGCCTCGCTTGCGCCCACAGGGCCCGGAAGCACACATAAAAAAAAAAGAAAGACACTAAACATACAGACACACACACACACTCATGCACATGGGGCAACATGAACAAGCCTACATCAAAGCTACATCTGTTTCTTATGCATGTTTGGTGGTACAGGCAGGCAGCGGCTGGCCACGGCTCCTAGTCATGGTACAGCACGGATCGGTATGCATGACTAGGTGGAAGGAAAGCTGCGAGTGCTGGTGAGGGGAAAGAAGGTGCATTTCCTAGAAATATGTGAAAAGAGAAATAAAACATGCCTATTTTCTTAATTATGTTTTCATTAGATCACCTTTTACATACAGTATGATTACCAAACATGCAGCCACTGCTGGTGGAACTAGAGCGATAATAAAACTGAGATACCAGTGAGTCAGTAACACATTGCTCTGTTGTGGAGTTGTCTTTTGTTCTTGCTGTTTGATGTTTTGTTGTCCTTTTTTAGCTCCAAACAGCTGGTATAAATCCCTTTGTCTGGTTGTCTGTTGATCAAACTCTGCCATGCTGGAATACAAAACTCTATCAGCTGGTTTCCCAGACAAAGAGCATAAAGGGCGTTTATGCTCAGTGGAAGTCTCTATTTACTTTTTTTTTTTTTTATCACAGTCTTACAAGTCCATCCCAGAGCACATTGGTGTGAGTTTAGCACAGTTATTACATTTTGTGTTTGCCACATCAGACATAAAATAATTTCATTGCATGTCATACAACGAATGCCCTATTCTGTGATATCAGCCAGTAGAATTATGATGTATTCAGGTAAGTGTAGGAACTTGACCTCACAGCACATTTCAGCATCCGCTGTCTTTCCATAGCCAGAGTTTTTCTGCCATCAGCAAAAGATTGGCTCCTGATCCCTTCTCCTTTTTTTTTTTTTTTTTTTTGGACCACAGCAGATCTTGGCACGGGGAAAGTAGCACATCAAAAATTTAACTGAAGTTCACCTTCCAAAACATTCAGCACTTTGGATCAAGGTGGCGTCCCGTCGGCTCAATCTGGCGGTGTGTTTTCCCTCTCGCCAGATGTTCTGCTTAATTAGCATGCATGCTTGGGGCGAGAGAGGTGTTGCCACCCATACGCAGTTTATCCAGGTGCTGCAGCTCTGCATAATTGCCTGACATTTACATGAAAACCATTGATTGGATTAAGGCACATTCAACTGTATCAAAGTTGAGCTGTGTATGTGTGTCCATGTAGACCTGCGGCAGTGACTTGATTAGTCAGATCAAAGAGCAACTGTTTTAATAATTTGATAATTGAGTAATTATTACTTATTAAGGGAAAAAATGCTGAACATTTACTGCTTCCAGCTTTTTGAATGAGATGATTTGATGTTTTTCTGTCATAATCTAAATTCCTTGGTACCATATTGGTGATGTCAACCTTTGTGCTGTTTTTGATTCTTCTCTTAAATTATGTTTTTTTGTGTAGTACCTTTAGCTAAGGTTAAACCCTTACTTTCTTTTAATGGCCTTTGGAAAGGTCACATATGCTTATAATATAATAGATCAGGACTGTTGTACTGTAATTCTTATATGCTAAAATGAACAGGTCCCTAATTATCCTGATTGCAGTCGGTTCGAAATGCTGCAGCTAGACTCTTGACCGGCCATGATTTGCCTATCCTAGCTTAATTATATTGGCCACAGTATAAAAAATCAAATTTTCTTCAATGCAGAATTTTATTTTCATAATAAAAGATTACACTTTATAGTTCTTCTTCTTTCACTTAAACAACTGATAATAAAGTGCTTTGCTAGTGGAAGGAGGTACAAGTGAAAATGAGTTGCTGTACACCCATCTTTACCTGATGTGCAACAGATTTATATAACAAAACAAATGTCTGGTACTTCAGTAGTGTTTGTAATGTCACCAGATAACAAGGCATCTACACCTTTTCTCCTAACTGCTGCTCCTTTGTTATTTCTTTAAAATGTCTATGTTCAGCTGGGTGAAGGTGATTTAAGTGTCTGATCAAGTTTATGGGCTTTAAACACTTTCAAATTTACATTAGATGTTTAAGTAGAAGGCTGGGATACTTGGTAGTAGTAGCGTAACAGTCAGAGACATGTCCAGAGGACACAGAAACCAGGCAGCACGAGGATAACTTTGAAACTCAACACCTGAAGATCTCAGTGGGCTTCAGAGGCACTTAAAGAGACAAAGAGAGGTTGACAGCTACAGCAGACATGCACACTACAAAGCTGATTGTTTGAAGGCTCACATGTTTTAACCACCAGGCTTTACGATGAATGATGATTTTGATGATTGTCTGAAAGATAGCCCCACGTGTGCTTGTTCATCATTTCCCTCTCTTTTACATTGTTTACAGCATGCTGCTGACCCCGGCTTCCTAACTGGGGGGGGGACAAAGGAATTTCATCATACTGTAAAAATAACTGGTGATAAATACAGGCTAATGCATTTTCATGATAACACATTTGTGTGTATGTTTCCAGGATATTAAAAAGTGGTTGCGAAAAGGAGGACTACCAATCCCCACCTGGGGAGCCACTGGAGCCCCCGGGGTGCTGGAATGGAGCAACTCATTGAGTAAGAGGGATCATGCCTTTCTTTATCTTATTTGACAGCTTGTTTTACACAGATTGCTAACATGCTTTATTGTGTTTATGAAATGAACGTCCTGTCTCTATTTTGGTGCTTCCTGGAACTGTTGTTGCCCAAGCTTCAGCTGCATGCATGGCATTGTGTTTGACTGTGTCCAGCTATAGTGTGTATACTAAGAGATTACATCAGCTCACTGAGTGTTTTGCGGACTGTAAAATCTGACTTAGAAAGACACTTTGGCAGTAGAATATTTCAAAGACTTCGATTTAAAGATTTCTAGTGAAGTATCAATGCAAACTATGATGAGGATATTTAAAAGGGATCAAAAAGTGATGTCATCTAAACAGGTGTTCTGTCTTTCTCCATGTTTTGGGTATTTTGGTGAGGCAGGTTGATGAGGTGCTCGAAGCCCGGCATGTCTGGGCATTTTGAAAACTTGTTATTTTCTATATTTGGCTAAACAGAACTCATCATCATCCAGCATGCGAAAGGTTGCTCTTTGATTTGGTGGAGGGAGTTTTGTGGAAGTGAGGGTTAGAAAAACAATCTCACAGGCTCACTGAAGCAAAGAGGGCAGGGAATACAAAGCAACCCACATATAACATGAATACGCTTGGGAGCAGTCGTGTCCAGAATTCAATGAAGGCACGCAATTATCTGTAAGGTCTATGGCTACTGTGTTTCCTCTTTGAACAGCGAGTCAGCAGAAAGCTGAAAAAAAAACCCTGGAAAGGATGGCACAGAGGAGCAGTAACTACACCATCTGAATGTTGTTGGGGGATGGGCAGGTGATTTATCTGACCCTAAATACCTTCAGTCCACTTTGCAAATGTGAAAAAAAACTCTTCCTAGCTCAGCTCCATACTATCTAGCTCATACTCAGCTTTTATAATGTGCTGTTATCCTCCCCAAAACCTGCTTTCCTTCATTCATCACACATTAGTTTTCTTTGCAAATATGTGCCATTCTCATCTGTAGCTGGGCTGAGTGTGATAAGAGCCATGGGAGTTCTATCTTCTCTCCTCAGCTCATTCTGCAGATAGCTGAAACAGGATTGGCATTGTGTTCCTGGGTTGTGTGCACATACAGTAAGCTATGTTCGTGTGTGTGTGTGTGTGTGTGTGTGTGTGTGTGTGTGTGAATCACACAATTCTTGGCGGCATTTCATTATACATATCTTTCACCAACATAGACGCAGAATGTATAATTCATACCTGTGACTAGGCCTAGAAAGGGATGCGTGCCTGCACGCTTTCCCTCCAGCTCACAACACCCCAACCTGTCAAGTGGAACCATTCATTTACAGTATCTACGTGTCAGGCCCACTCGTGGCTCATATTGACTCAGTGATTGTTGAATCAGCCCTCCTCTTTTTCTGACACCTCTGAATCCCATGCCAGGATGACTAGCTTTTGCTTAATGATTAGATTACGTCACTGACCTGCTGCTGCACCGTGCCAAAGTATGAAGTGACAGAGAGGGGCTCCTGATTTGCGCAACTTCACACTCCTGGGTTTGTGATTCACTGGTGAGTCATCGCAACAGGCAAAGGGGCTATAAACGCACCCATGCATGTTCGCACACATACACTGGAGCTCGAACACATGGTTCTGACATGCATTCTCTGTTTTGTGTGTGTGTGTGTGTGTGTATGTGTGTTTGGTTTTGCCTGCATACACCCAAAGATGCCATATGTCTGTCCTTCCACTCTATTGTGAGTACACAGAGACGCACATAACAATATTTATAATAATCATAACCAGTGTAATAGAGTTTGTCTTTTTCAGATAAAGCACCATCAATAACTGCTCGACACTTGGTGCATTTCAATTACTGTTCTGTTGACTCAGCCTTGATAAGATAAGTCCAACCATAATAATGTAAACTTGTTATATTTGTGGTCAATTAGATTTAGGTACTCAACCAACAGAGGGCGACACAACTATTTAACAAGAGGTATGAATGATATTAGTGAACTGAGAATGTTGACTGTATGGCAGCCCCATTTTTGATCTATTTATACAAATAACAGTTTAAAGAAAGGATGCTACTTGATCGATGTTGCCAGTTAATAGATGAACTCAACTGTATTTTATATATCAGAAATCGGAGTTTGGGCGAGTGGGCGATAATGGCATTTCCATTTTAATGCCTCATAACATTTTCTCTGTCTCCATGCAGTTCTGTATTCCTAAGAGGCTTATTTTTTTGATTTGTATATTTGTTCTAACAAGAAGTCTGGAATTTGCATATCTGTTATCAGATATTCCTGAACAAGTACAGTTTAATATTAGACTGCGCTGTTTAATATCCCATGACAGAGCCTGTCATTGTTTCACACCTAAGCGCAGGTGTTGGCACAGTAGGATTAGTACTGCACAAAGGTCTTGCGTTACCTTAATTTCTTTATATTTTTCATCCAAGCAGCCAGACTTTTTAAAATATTTTTTTGAAGTGGTCTTGTGCAATAGTTCTCCAGGCTTTTTGAAGTTCTTACAAAGTTTGTCTTTGGACATTGGCTGCTTTATCACTCTTTTTTCAGTCCAGTCCTTGTACCTGACCATTTTCAGAGAAATGTTTCTTTTTTGTTAACTGGTCACTTAAGACTTGTGAATCATTCAAGCATAAAAATGCACCTAAGTCAAGGGATGAACCAGTGTTTGTTTCTTTCATCTTTTGTTGAATTGACAAAAAAATAAAAATAAAAGATACAGTTTGGCAGGGATAAAATAATATTTTTGCACCAACAAGGTGACTCCCAAGGACCTGTTAGCCAAAAACTTGCCATATTTTGGCATGATGTGCAGTGTGTCCTTAAAAAAATTGGGATATTTGACAAAAGAAGAAGTAGCAGGCCTAAAATCCATCTACAGCAGATGAACAGTATCTGAAAGTTGCATTCTTAAGAAATAGGAAAAAAATCCAGCAAAGGCCTGACACGGGACCTGAGAGATTCATCTGGTCCTTCAGTCGAGCCATCTACTGTTCATTGAAGCCTCATCAGAGATGGTGACTGTCAAGAAGGCATTCTTAAGGAAGGGAAGCAGGGAGGAAAGACTGGGGTATGCCTCATTGCCTCACTGATTTTCAGTGTGGACTGAAAATCAGTGGTAACAGGTCTTATGGAGCAATGAATCCAAAGCCATCTACAACCATCCGTAAAACACGGTGGAGGCTCAGTCATGGTTTGGGGCTGCATTTCAGTCAGTAGTGTTGGGGATCTTGTCAAAATTGATGGAATTATGAATGCAGAAAAGTACTGTCAGATTTTGCTCCACGATACCATCTGGAAAATGTCTGATTATCAGCGGTTTCATTTTTTTAGCATGACCTCTACCAGTGCAGTAAAAGTATACCTGGATAGCAAAACACGCAGTGGAACACTATCAGTCATGGATTGGCCTCCTCAGAGCACGGAACTCAACATTACTGAAGCAGTGTGGGATCATCTTGACAGGGAATTGAACAAAAATCAGCCAACATCCAAAGAAGAGCTTTTTGAATGTAATTCAAGAAGCCTGGAGAACTATTCCTGAAGACTACTTAAAGAAATGACAGGAAAGCTGTCTAAGAGAGTTCAGTGTTGAAGAATAAAGGTGGTCATACCAAATATTGACTTTCCAGCTTGTTAGAACTGTACAAACTCTGTTTTTCTCTCATACTGCATACTGAATTTTCAAGTATGTTTGCACAAGAAATGAGGAGCCTGGGTTAGCTAGATAGGAGCGGGAGCAAAGAAGAGGATTGTCCAGTAGTAGGTGAGTCATGTGGGTTGAGCAAAGTTCTCTCAGATGGATAAAAAAATAAGAATAAAAATACTGCTGTTTGGGCTGTTGCACTTGGGCTGCCCAAATGGAGTCTTTATTTAGGAAACACTTATATTTAGGCCAAACAGAGTAATAGATTGTCTAGGTAAATGTACGGTGATTTTAGCCTACATCGTGTAGATCTTGTCCTGCCATAATAGCTTTGGTGCACTGGGGCACGAACCTAGGAGGTTATGATGCTGACAGCAGGGTTTTTTTTAATTGACAAATGATTGTGATGTAAAGGAGTGTTGAAGCTGAGTCGATGCCTGGGGCTCGTTGTCATGTTCCTTGTGCTCTTCCTGGTTTGTTTTTGTGGTGTGGTAGGCTGCAGTGCCAAGTTTGATCTGCAACAACAACATCCACATGAATGCATGTAACTAAGGCTTCCCAGTAGAACAATTCATTATGACAAGATGATCAATGCTATTTACTTCACTTGCCAATGGGTTTAATGTTACAATTTGTCATCATTATTACGTTGAGCGGGACTTAAGCAGTACTGGATTTCATGTGACTGATTGTGACATTTATGGTCATTCTTCACAGGACTGTTTATCTTGAATAAGTACATTTATTATATAGAAAAATGACATGAAATCGTTTTAAGAGCTTCATCCAGGGTTTAAATGTGACTTATGTCTTGGACAAAAGAAAGATTGCAGAAAGCACATCAGTGTGTCAGATGTTTTAATAGGTCATTTGTCTGTGCTCACAACAGGATCATTTGTCTGGAACAACTGACCAGAGTAAATGTGCAGGCTCCTTTTTAATGGGATTGAATTACTTGCACTGAGAGTAAGCTGGCAACAATCTGATAAAGAACTCAGTGTAAAGAAATTGAGGCCCACTGTCTGTTAGGGGCCCTCATGCACTTTAAAGGTGTTTCACGGAAACCAAACACCTCCGGCTGATGTCATAAAGTGGACGCCAGGGAGTCAAGCTCTTCAGAACTGACGCAGGCAGGTGACAAATGTAAAAGTAAGACATGACTGTCTCTAAAGGGGACTAGGAGCTACTGGAGGGTGTGTTGTAGAATGTGCATTCCTGCATGGATGACACTAACATGCTTTGTTAGTGCTGCTTTGTGTGTGTGTTAGAGTGGCTTTTTATGTGCGTTTTACAAGTGAACAGATAATAAGTATAAAGGTCAGTCAAAGATTTAAGATGTTTATTTTCTTATCTTTATTCTGATGAGCTGAGCAAATACTTTTTGTCACTGGGAAAAGCAAACTACCCTAATTGGGTCATTCGGTGCTGTGCTGTCAGATAGAGGCAATGCTGGGTGTACCGACAAACTAGTGCTGCTACTTATGGCCTTTACACTCTCCTAATTTATGTGGATTGTTTTTAAAGATGATCTGTGGGTTGCTCCAGCTCTCAGTGCTCCCTTGCCAATTGCACACTACAAAACATAAAACTTTACCCTACTGCAACCCCCCCCCCCCGTGCAAAATACACAGCCTCACTGTGAAGTGGAAGTGGAGACACGTCACTGACAAAGTGGCTGCTGTCTGAGGGGAAATTTTAGCTGTCTTGTCGAGTTCAGGATTTATTAAGCCTAATGGCATTGACGTCAGATCAGCAGGCTTGTTTTTGCTGTAGCTGCCATGTTTCTGTCTTTGATCTGTGTCACAGCTGAACACTTGAGGTGCCTGTTTATGTTGTGCTCATCTCTATGCATCATGCTGAGTGGAAGTCTGCTGCATGCATTTGGACTGAGAAAACGGATTACTGCTGCCTCACAGGGAGCGACTGTGTTTGTGTGCTCTAGCTTTCCCGCGTGAGTGACTGGGTCTGATTCTCCAAGGCTGTGCGAACAACATACCTGGAAGGTCTCATGTCTGCGTCTTCAGACAGACACCATCTCAGCCCACTGTCAACCCCTTCTACAAACACTCCCATGCGCCTGTACTTAAAACTAGTACATCAACGATCTCTTTTATTCTCATTGTGTTTTTCTATTATGATATCTTTGTAGCATCCGGTGAAGTGGAGTTTTGACTCAGAACACGGCTCGCTCATCCCAGAAATTGTGAGCGTGTTGTGGTGTTACGAACACCAATGGAAGAGCACTCACTTCACACTGAACAGTCCACCTCCACATGTGCACTCACACACACAAATAGATACAGCAGCGGCAGCCTAATCATTTTTCAGACAATGAAGGCAATGAGGGGGCACACTCAGCGGAGTGCATATCTCACTGAACTGCCACATAATGAATCATGAAGGGGAGTCAGCTGGACATGAGGCATGAGCAAAAACAGAAACAGTGGTCAGCTTCCACTTAAACAAAGGGTGTGTGTACTGCATGTGTGAGGATGTGTTTACGTGTGATAAAAAAAGACAGCAGTGAACATACTTAGTTGCGGTGTGAATGTGAGTCACTGACTGTAAGAGGGACAGAGAAAGAAAGAAAAAGCTAGAGTATTTCTGGTAAGTCTCCAGTGATTTCCGACTCAGAAAATTATTGAATTTTGCATGAAGAGTGTTATGGAAGTCATATTTTACAATCGGACGTCCAGGATGCAGCCTGCTTCTTGCTTCTAAGTGAAGGTCTAAGGTTAAAAAAAAAATATATATATATATATATATATATATATATATATATATATATTTTGTTTTTAAAAGGCAGTCTCAAATGAAGTGGGGAGTGAGGATCATGGTAGTATGATGCAACTGTCTCTGGTAAAGTACCATCTGAGAGGAATGTTTATGGTCAGGGAGTTGGTAACGAGGGTCAGTGATATCACTGTATCTCTGTTTTTTGTCATAAAGACTGTCAAGGGAGAAAGTACCTAGTAAAATTTTGTACTGTGTGCATTGCATTATGCAGGTAAATTTGCACTGTGCGAGGATGGCACTGCTTCAGATGGTAAAAGAGAATTGTGGTGTTACCTGCCTTTGTGGAAACATGCTTTCGTGGTGTGGCTCTAACTATATTCCAATGACACGACTGGTTCAACGCAGCACTGCTCTCATTGTCATTGGCCTTTCATATTTTCTGTCAAAACCAGAACGGAATGAGTTCTATCGACTTTAACGTGTCTAATTTTTCGGTTGCTTAAAAGCTATTTCGTGATAATTATCTTTATCTTTAATTATCTTTCAGCCCTGCTTTTTACTTCCTTGCACTATATGTGCAAAAATTACTGTGCCATCTACATGTTACAGCATGCAATGGAGTGGCCGTGTCATGTTTTTGAGTTTTGTAACCAGACTTGAGTTTTTAGATTTTTCATTCGTTTATTTTGTATTCTCTGTTTTCTTTTGAGAAATGTGAAAACAAAGAAAATGTGAGTTTTGTCATTTTGAATCCTTATTTTAAAGTCCAGGTTTTCTTTACCTCTGTTTGTTACTTTGTATTCTGGTTTCTGTTGGTGTTTAGAGTTATTTATGACTTGATTCTTTGTTTTAATTTAGTATATGGCTTTATATGTCTTTGTGTTAGGCATTTTCCTGCTGTTATTTCCTGTTTTATTTTGATAGTCTCTTGTGCCTTGCCTTTAATTTTACTTCCCCTTTTCTCAGCATCTGATTTAGATGAGCTGTATCTAGTGTAGGATGTAGTCTGGTCTAGGTGTTTACTCTTCTTCCGATTGGCCCTTTGTGTTTGTGCACATATAGCCTCAGTTTTTTCTTTGTCCTTTGTTGTGATGTCTCTTATTCTCCCTGTCTGTTGTCTCGGCCTGTTTCTCAGCATTTTGGATTTTGAATGGACTTTGTTGTTTTGTTTTGGATTTGCCACGTACTAAATAAAGGTATGTTATCAGTTTATTCAGCCAGTTTCTTAAGTCTGCATTTGGATTCACAACCTGTAAATTATGACAAGATGTGTTTCAGTTGTAGAATTCTGTGCTCACGTTCTTAAAAAGGATATTTATTATTTTTCCTTAGCTGTGTAAATATAACTTAAACAGGTGTGTACAAAGTGTTTTATTTATGTTTTATTTATCTTATTCTATTCTGTTTCTATAAACTTTATATTGCTGCACAATGGGAGAGGCACCTGTAATTTCATTATGTGTGACGTATAATGACAATAAAGCTATTCTTCTAGAATGGGTAAAACGGTAGCCGTCTTACCAATGGTCAGTGGTTTGTTCCCCGGCTTCTCCAGTCGACATGTCAAAGAATCATTGAGCACAATGCTGAATCCCAAATTACCGCTCATACATCTAACGGAGTGTGAGTGGCTGTGTGATTATTAGATTTAAAAGAAGTGCTTGTATGAATGTGTATGACTGGGTTTAACTGTAGTAGAAATTGATTATTCAAATAGAGTAAAAAAGTGCTACAATCAATAACAAGTCCACAGAAACCTGTGCCATGAAGCTCCTGGCGCACAGTTTCTGTGCTGAAGTTCATGCCAGACAAGGTTTGGAACTCTGCATCAGCGCTCCGAGGTCATCCATCTTATTCCCCAAAGACCTCACGTTCGCCACAATGATTGCTTATATCTCCTCTTAGTTCTCCACAAAGAATATCACACAATTGTTGCTATCACAAACTCTGAAAATGTATCTAATAAAACATATAAAATATGATTTTATATTTTTATTTTAAAAAATGAGATCCACATGAACAGATAACGGCATAAATGGTCTGGATATATTTTATTCTTTTTATGTACCATAATAGCATCCTCTAAGAAAAACTAAATGAAAAAAAGAAAAACAAACATTTGCAAAGATATGAATTGTATATGTGTGTGGGATCTTTGTGTAGGGTTTCTAGTTCACTTTGCATTATAGTGAGTATTTAAATTTTAAAAAGAAAAAGACAATACAATAACAACATTAACTGTTTATACCTGAGCACCAAATTTCATCGCCATAGATGAAAAATTCACTGAGATATGAATATTAAAATTTCACCAGTGAGTCCCTAAGGAGTATTTCCTGGATCCAGATGGTGATCTGGATCACCACAAAAATTTAATCAATTGTTGCTTGTACTCTGCGACAGGCTGGCAACCTGTCCAGGGCATACCCTGCCAGTCGCCCTACGATAGCTGAGATAGGCTCCAGCCCCACCTCCCGTGACCCTGAAAAGGATAAACTTAAGAAAATGGACAGATGTATGGATGTTCCTTGTAGCACCCCAACAACTTCAGAAACTTTCATCAAAATCCGTTCATACTTTTCGGAGTCATCCTGCTAATGGATAGACAGACAGACAGACAAACATGACCAAAAACATAACCTCTCTCCACCTATTGGTGGGCAAGGTAATAATTGTGATATCAGCCGATATTACCAGCAAACCGATATATCTTTCTGTCTCTATTAAGGATAGTATAGTGTCTAACATTGAACTTATTTGGGCGATCTTCATAGACAGAAATACTCTCCTTCTGTTTTCTCTTGTTTTGAGATGGTGAGTCAGTGTAGCAGTAAAGAACCTGTAAAGTACTTTCTACTCACTATTCTGACTTGCTGCTATAAAGCTATGTCAGTGAAGCCCCACCCCAAACACACACACATGCACCTATGCACTCACACACACACTAATTAAGTATTGATTAGCTTCATCACTGGGGGTTAGGTGGGAAACCACTTCCAGTCTAGCAGCCTTTTAGAGGTAGGGTTGGAATTGTCTTAATCTACTGCTGCAGTTCTTTTTACTGTCTCATTTCCATGAACAGCTTCAAATTACATGTTTTTAACATCAAAAATGTCCTGACTTGCATCCTGGAAGCGATGTTTCATCTGTAGTTTTACAGGTCAAGGAGAAGAGAAATTCAGAGTCAGCAACCAATACTTACATGGACTCACCTTTTATTTAGACCACCCAGGGACTAGCAATTCTCTGGATTATAGTGTATCTGACTGGAATTATGCAGACAAGGGTGGGGTGCTGTCATGCAGTGAGGGAGAAAAAGATAGACAGGCTAAAATGAGGAAATTATGGAGGCAAAGAAGAAGAGACAGAAAGGGCCGTCTAGTTCCTGAGCCTTCAGGCAGACCATTTCCATTTGTCTTTCTGAAGATGGTTGAATTAGAGGAATATGACATTTTGCTGTGGTGTGTGCTCGTGTTCCTGCTTTCCAGTGTTGTTGGATCTGTGTTGAAAATGCGTTTAAAAAACAGAAATAAAAGTTTTAAAACGGGCATAATATGCTTTTGCTCTTCCGCCTTTTCTGTCAGTTTTTCCAACTCTTGGATCTGTATGTGATCAATCCTAAATATGGCCATCTCTGGCAGTGCAGTTAGTACATCCGAGGTGGCAAAGTGAATAACATCAAACGTGGGTCTTAACATTTATTTTCAAAGTGATAATTAATGCAAATAGGTTAAGAAATGAAAATGAAGAAAAAGTAAGCAACTAGACTTCGGGGTCTCCACATTCTCTTTAGAAAACAAAACCCCCAAGCTACATAATCAGACTAAAATTAGAAAACAGGAGGAAAAAGTGGTTAACAATAACATGGTACACCAAGCTTTCATTGCCTTAGAGACAGATTTAAACAAATGCAAAAGAGCAGGAGCTAAGCCTTCCAGGTTTGCTGCAAGTCAGTTTTCAGTAAGACATTTCAAAGTATGCCAAACAAGCCTAAACCTACCGTCAACCCAACATGGAGCCCAGTGGCCAAATGGCAAAGAGCACTTGGCAATGGGGCTCTAGATATACAGCACCACTAATAAGCAGATGCTTTTCAGCTGCGGCAGACCTGGAACACACAAAGAGAAGGGTGGTTCTCTTCCAAAAAGAAGTCAAAAGGTCGGTGTAAGAGTGTAATATCATATTGCATTGTGCTGTGTATACGTGTTCAGCTTCCCTGTGATGTTGGGTCCATGCATGAATACATTTGTAAAGCATTTAAGAAAAGATATCCTCTATATGGCCGTCTCAGATGCAGCAGCCTCTCCCACCTGTTGTTCAGATCTTCTGCTCACAAGGGGGCAGCCAATTAGAAGAAAGTTTAAGGAATGGTGGCCTTAAAGGAAGAAATGAGGGCTGCACCAAGGCTGAGTATAAGATAAAAAAAAAAAAGAGATTATTTTGAATGTTCATTTGAATAGTTATGCAAATTTAGTGGTCCAAATAGTAGTAGAGTCTGAGAATAAAAATGAGTGGCAAAGATTCACTGCAAAGCAGGTAAATAGTCTTGGGAAATGACCTTCCAATGGACCTTTCACATTTCTTTGCAAAAAATAATTTTTGGCTGAATAATCATCTATTTTCTTAGGCTTAGATCTCTGTGATGGAAATTTAGCAAATCTGATATAAGTTAACCAAGTGCATGAGAGCCCAACTGATTTATTGGCTGGCTGGTATTATACCAGTATGTGATACCAATATTAGCTTTTTGCCAATCTATTGGTATTGGTTTTTGTAACTACAGATAAAAGAAAAAGAAAAGAAGAGATGGGAGAAACACCCTTCAACCATGTTTTGACATTGCATAATTTATCCACTAGAGAGCACTCTGAAACTTCCCTGTTGACAACACACATTTTAGGAACATGAACACAACAACCAGCTTACCTGTGCAGAGTGAGTTACTGCACATAATAAATCTAGAAAATGTGTTTTTGGTTTGTGTGTCTGAAAGAAAAAAATATTGGCTGATTTATCTGCTTTTTAAATGACCAACTATCAGTATTGGTGTCATTCTTAAAAATCCAATATTTAATTTACATATCAACTATTAGGGATAACTATCATTCTTAAGTACTCGAATGGTCATTAAGTTGCAAAAATAATATTCACATAACTATTTTTGTCTGAAAATATACATTTTTCATGGTTTTGCCAACACTCGGTAGGATGTAATGCGTTAATACCTCCAGAAGCTGGTGGTAGTGCTCCACAAGGTTTTTGCTGACCTAAAGCTAGCAGGCCACATGTCTTTTCCCAGTTATTTGAACATTTTGGGGTGGTTGGCAGAATTTGAAGAATAGTTGAATAATTTCCACTGAAAATCAAATGGTATTATATCAGAGGGATAACCTCAAGCTGAAGAATGAAATCTGTGGTTTCATGAGAACACAGACACTACATACATGACTACATAATGACTACATGGCTTCTTAGAAATACCGTGCTGTCACTGTGTTTTACAGCTTTTAACAAGCCAGTGTTCAATAAACCATTCAAAAGCCTGTCTGGCCAACAGACACATGTATGCAAGTATGCAAGTATATGTGAAACGGAGACAGTAGAGATTTTGTTTCCCTGAAAGCTTCCCTTTTGCAAATAGACTCAGAGAGATGGATGAATTATGTGGTACGCAGCTGCTGTTTGTTCCCCATTACCCCTTGAGCTATGTAGTTAATGCATCTCCCACACACACACACACACACACACACACACGCTCAGACACATTGTCTTAAAAAGATCTCTGTGAACGTGAATTGAAAGGTGCTAAAATGCCAAGCTTCTGCAAGTGCAAGTTTGCACTCTGCAAGGGCAAGCTCAAGTTCACACAGATTATAATGAACTAGTTCTCTTTAATAATTTAAAAATTAGAATTTTAAACTTAAAGTTGAAAGACCCAAAAGGGAATTAGTAGATTTTCATTCCTTTGAAACCTTACTAACAGCTATTCAGTTGTTACTACCTCCCAGTGGGTATATAGTCATACAGATTCATTTTAAAAAGCCAACAAACACAAGTGTTCGTTTCACCATAGAAACAATGTGTTATAAAGTACGTTGCTAATTATGGTGCAACTGAAAAGAAGCTTTATTGCTGTTTACCGTCGGTCACATGCAGCACACACACACTCCACGGCACCCGATCACTCTCACTAGAGCATTGTTAACTCTGGATAGGTCGCCAGCCTATCACAGGATGATAACTTTCACACTCATATCCATGCCTGTGGCCAGTGTAGAATCACCAGTTAACCTACCATGCAAGTGTTTGCACTGTGGGAGGAAGCAGGGGTGACCAAAGGGAACAAACTGGAAATAGAAAACCCAGTGCTAACCACTTTACCGCTGTGCCACCCTTTATGCACTATATGCAATTCCAAAATGAGCAGTGATACCACAGAGATTATGATGTATTATGATGAAGGAACTGAAGATGTGGCATTGAAAAAAGGGAAGACAATGGAAAACAGGAGCTGAGATCTTTTAGATCAAATAACTAAAGAAAGGAAAGTTAAAAGAGGTGATGACTTTTTCACTGAAGTAGAGGAACACACTCACATATCCGCACACAGAGGCAGAAACAGACAGTACCCTGGGGCGGCTTTGCAGGGCCCTTGACTGATGACTCATAAAAATGGTGGCAGTGTTCATCCTAGGAGTGTAGTTTGTGCGTGAGTGTCCGTCTTTCTGTGCGGGGTGCTTATCATTCCACGAGAATATCAAAGATTCTACTGGTGTGCTCCAAAATGACAGCGTTCATATTACTGCGAATGGCTTCTGTGCGTGTTTCTTATGAATGGTGCTGTCTGACTGATCCCAGTAGGGGAAGCTGCAGAGTGCTGCTGCAGTAATTACAGGAAGAAGCTTTCTTAAACTGTCTCTCACTTTCTCTGTGGCTGTTTCTCTCTTGCCAAATGAGCTGGAGGGTGGAATGATGTATCAAGGTGTCTACACTCGAGCACACTATGAATATTTCAGTGTGTCATAAGTCACTATTGATTGCATTCGTTTCATATTGCCCCATACTCCATCTGCTACACCATTTTTGATTTATAAGTGCATATTTTATGTATGTATGACATGAAAACATGCATAAGGTAGATCATTTTATATATACATACATATATATATATATATATATAATATATATATATATATATATATATATATATATATATATATATATATACACACACACATACCTGATTTAACAAAAAAAATGTATTTGACCTGTTATAACTTACTCTTTACGAAAACCACATTTTTCTATGAATATGTAGACGGTAAAACCTGTGTGCTCTGGCAGCAAGCTTAATAAATAGGCCTATGCATTTTTAATCTTAATTAAAAGTTTAGGTGACCTCATAACCATTTTAGTTCAGTGGAAACAACGTTTGCAAGCCAAGTATTGTGTTCCCAAATGGATATAGCTAAAGTGAGCATGTTTTTATGTTTGAATGAAAATAGCCCTAAAAAAACAGGATTGTATGATTTATTCATTAGCCAAAGCCATTTCAGAGCCAAATGCAGACTAAAGCTGTCAATAGTTGGAGCTCAGCTCTTCCTCACTGTGATGGTAAATTCCCCTTTGAGGCTTGGCGTTCTCTCCATTGCGGCTGTATCTCTCTTTTTTTTTGTCAAGATTCACTCACTTTCATTGGTGTTTCCCTCAAGCCTTTGAGCTCTTTCGCTCACTGTCTCTGTGACTCAAACTCTTTCCTGTTCTCTCTTTTCTTTCTACTGCTATTTAGAGCCAGCATCCTTATTTATCACTCAGAATTTTGATTTCCCCTAAATACTTTATTTATTTATTTATTCATTCATTCCACAGTGATGTGAATCTCAGTGTCAACTATACCTCATCTCATTAAGGAAGAAAGCGCTGCCTTTTGGGACTATTCACCAATTGTGCCGAGCAAGTTAATTATTTACAGAGATGTTCTCAGGGAGTTGGATTGCTAAATTAGCTAAACAAAACAAAAATCAGTCAAAGCTTGCTCAGTCAAAACTCTAACCAGCCACTCGCCAAACTCTATTGTCCTACATTTCTGTTGTGAGGCTGACCATTTTGCCCTCCAGTAGACATATTTTTAAAAACGTGATATGTTGCATTCTATAGGCAGAGTGCTGGGGGTCGCGGTGTTCAAGTTCCCAATTTAGCTGCAGCCCAACTCACGCTGCACCCAACCCCAGTGCCTATTCTTGCTCATGGTGGCAGCAAAACCATGTTGTCCATTCGAGTTGTGCCTGGCCAAGCTCATGGCAGAGCCACCAGATGTTTGCAGACAAGCTCCAATCTCCCTCTTCCAGGGATGGTATATGTAAAGTAGATATTTTTTATCTGGGTCACTGAGGTTGTTTTGAATCACTCTTTGTCTTGCCCCTCTCTTGTGACGCACTTTGGAGACTTTACCCAAGGTTAAGATTTCCAGGGGCTATTGCACAGCTCCCAGGACTACAGGGGCATGCAGACTCCTCCACCAGCTTTAGAGATGAGGTGAGGAGCTCAGACATCCAGAGGTCAGAGTAGAGTCACTACACCTTCGAGATTTAAGGTGGTTCATGCTTTCAATGTGTCTGCTGGACTCTTCTTTTTCGAGACACACCCAACTGGGTGATAGACCCTGGGGTAGAGCCAGAACTTGACTGTGAGATTAAATATCTCATCTGGCCGAGGAGTACCTCGGGATGCCCCAGGTGGACCTGGAAAGTGTTGCTAAGAAAAAGGATACCTGGAATGCCCTGCTTCGTCTTCTGCCATTGTGACTCAACTTCATACAAATGGAAGAAAATGAATGAAGGAAGATATTTTTCTATTAGTAGTCTGTAGAAATTACTGCTGCCTCTCTTCCAGTTATGGTTTAAAATCTCCAGAAACATTCACAAACAACATTATGTCCCTTTTGTTTTAGTAAAGTAGAGTACTAAGGTGCAGCAGTACAAATAACATTCACAACATGGTTTTCAAAATCTTTATGCACCCATCACAGGGATTTTATTGCAGAATAACATTTTATCATCAGCAAAGAGGTGTAATTCAGATCCTTAGAGTCATTAACATTACACTACATTCACCTAATTTTACTGTCTCCTTTTTGTCAGTGTTCTCAGTCTCTCACTATCTCTCTCACTACCCAGACACTTGAACTAAAGTATTACTATGCCCACTGGGCAATACAGTCAGACCACGCTGTTTCTCAGATCAATGGGCCGTTGCGGGAGGGGTAGTGCAAATCATAACAGAGAAGCACGGAATGAAGAGAATTTTGAAAGAGATGGGAGAGGGCGATCAATAAGCTGAACTCTTCAGCAGAGGAACCTACAAGCACACTGCACACCTTTCACACAACATTAACTGCAGTGTGGAATCACAGTGCAGCAAACATCATGCGCATGCACACATACAGACACACACACCCACATGACTTTAGAGGGCATTACACTGACTTTCATTCATTTCCTGGAGCTTTACTCCAGGACCCTTAGGGCCCTGCAACGTAACATGAACCAAAAACAGACACACACATGTCCCTGAAGACAAATTCCTTTGCTTGGACTAATTTAAATCCTGTGTTACAATTATTCAGATTTTAATGCAGCTTTGTGCAACAACTGGATTGGGGTTTTCTCTCAGGAGTATTGGGCTAGTGCTTGTATTGGTTAGCTAGATTGTCAAGGTGCATCAGTAATTCATTCTGATACTAAATAGGATGCTAATTCTGGTCAGGGAGAAACAGGTTTGCAACCAGATGTACTTGCTTGAGAAACTTAGCTCACTGAAGCTAAAGAGCAGAATTGTCATCACTAACATCTCTCCAAGACCGTGGAGCTGGCGTCCAAACTGCAGGATGAGAGGCTCGGTGGAGAGGCAGCTGATTATTGCTCTGTTGTTTATTTGCACTCCTGCACCCCCTCCAATAACTGTAAATGTCATGGGCATGCTTTAAAGCATGGTGAGTAAGTAGAAAATGCAAATGAGAGACTTGTATGGTTAACGTTAGAGACAACGAGGTCACAGTCATATGTTTAGAGATAAATAAAATGAAAAACATAGTGAGGGTGAGACAGTGAATAGACGGAGTAGGTAGCTGTCAGGATGTGTGGGAGGGAGACACATATACACAGTGAATCACTTAAAGGCACTTCACAAAGAGCCCTCCCTCTATACCTCTTTATCATCCATCATCATTTTTTTCCCTGTTGTGCTTCCCTTGTTGTCCCTGTCATCCTGTTATTGTCTTTATTTTCATTAATATATGTGGCCACCAGCTGGTGGTCCTGGGCAAACCTGCTTCTATTTCATTACTGATAAAATCACTGGTAAAGAGAGCGTGTGCATACATACAGCGAATAGTTGAAAGCCAAACAGTTGGGCAAAGTTATCATGGTGGAGCAGGTGCACTTCAGGTTCAATCTGAGTGTGTGTGCGACAAAGCGAGAGAACAGGGAGGAAAAGATGAGAGAGGTCGAGGCACAGGCACCTGTTCGCCAGCTTTAATCGAATGCTGCGTTTCTGCTCAACAAGAGTCGAGGGGCTGTGTGAAAGAATGCACGCGTGAGAGAGAGAGTGAGAGAGCGAGAGCGCACAATTGGGCATCACAGCCAACATGCACTAAAAAAACAGAGCGACGTGGAGTGAGAAAGAGGGGGGTGGGCTTAGGTATGAGCATCATAGCAGCTCATATTCTCCCACCAGCTCTGCTTCCTTCAGCACACAAGAAGAGCGATGCTGAGCAACCCTCCCTTTCTCTGTCATTTCTCTCTTCCTCTCTCTCCCACTCCTCCTTCTTGTCTGCTGTCCACTGGGGGAGACACGGCTCTTGCTGTGTCGATTGGTAGACAGTTACTAACGTTACTATTTTAAGAGAATCACTGTATGAGCTCTGTGTGCAGCAGCAGCAGCAAACGATCGAAAGGGGAGAGAGCGGCAGAGAAAGGCAGAGCCTCTTTCTTCTGCACAAGTGCTCTGCAAAAAGGGATGAGGGAGCACGGGGGAAGTCGGACCTGCAGCTGATGCCAAACTGTACAACTGAATCCAGGTAGAAGTAGAGCAAGGCAGACTGTAAGTCAGGAGGTTGTGTGCAGAAGGGCTTTGCAGAACAGAATCTTTGTTATTTTACGGATCAACATAAAAAAAAAAAAAGCAAAAGGGGACAGGGAGGTGGAGGTGAGCGAAAAGCGAAAAGATGGCGAGTTTTGGGAAACTCACAGACTACTTTAATCGCCGTAAGTCTCGAGAGGAGCTGCGGGTGGGAAGAAGCTCGCGGCGCAGTGGCAGTTACTGCTGCACTGTGGCCGAGGCCAGGTAAGCCGTGCGTGTCTATGTGTGTGTGTGTGTGTGTGTGTGTGTGTGTGTGTGTGTATGTGTGTCTGTCTCGGTATGCCTGCCTGGTATACTGTTTGTCTTTATTGCCACTTGGCTGTATTCTGTGACTTTCAGTGCAACAAAATGAGCATGTGTACGTGAGAGGATCGAGGTTGCATGCCACTTGTCACACACTTGCATCTGTACATGTAGAAGGATTTAATGGTTCAGTAATATCAGTCAGATATATGAGTGCAACATATATATTATTGAAAAATAAGTATGGTTATTTGAAAAAGCCAACCCATGCATAAATAGATTTTGCACATAGACAGGACTGTTAGGCTTTAAGGTACTTGTATACCTGTATGTGCATGTAAACATGTGCTTGTATGCATGTGTGGCTTTGAGTTACGTAAGTGTGGAGGTGCGGTTGATATCTGTTGTCAGGCATGGTGGTAGCTACTATAGATTCTTCCCACTGATTCACAGCTGAATATGGAGCTTTTGCACTGCACAAAAATAGAGAGGATAAAGTCAATAGGCTGCATGTAGAGAAGGAGAGACAAAGTCCTTATTGGCAAAGTCTGCCCAGTTCACATTCTTTTTTCATATTCAATATTCTTACACACACTCACACACATTTACACTGGGAGCTTCCCAGTAGCAACCACAACTGTTACTGTTTATTGCTCTCCAAAAATGAATTTACAGCTGCCAGGGGAAAATGCTAATGACACAGGCTTTACAGTTTGAAGAATTAACATTAATGTCACAAGGTGTATGGTTTACTCTGCCATCACACTGATAAACTAGATTTAAATTACTTTTCAAGTATTTTTAGCAGCATATTGCATTCAGTCTTCTAAATTACAGTCGTCTCGAAACAGGACTGTTATTATCTTTTCTGGTTAACCGTCCAGCCGTTCATCCCTTTCCCATGAATGCAGTATCTCTTAAAAGCTGCTCAAATTCAGCGCGCAGTTGTACTCCAGATTGAATCGATTCAATTTCCCTCGTCAAAGGTAACGGCCACTGTGACATCATGTTCTGACCTCACTCCCGTCCCGTTCTTGTGACTGCGATATCTCAAGAACACCTGGAAGAAATTTCATTACATTTGGCACAGACACCCACGCGGACTCAAAGATGAACTGCTTGTAATTTGGTGCTCCGCGGTCAAACTCACTTTGACGATGCAAAACTCACTCAAGAATTAATCCGCTAATTATGAAAACATTTTACAAATATGTAATAGGATAAAATGATTGCTTTATTACACGGCGTACCGAGAGGGTCAAACATGACTGTTACTGTGACATCATGATGATTTTTTAACACCATAGTTTAGGAACAAAGGAAAGAGCCCATAATTCACATTTCAAACTCTACTTCATCAATTCTAGCTCTTCGGATTGGTCCGGTAATGCATAATGAAGCTTGTCCAGATGGAATCAGAAATATTACTTTCCCTGAAACACTGCTGATTTTGTTTGTGTCAAGCAGAAGCTGCCCACACCCTCCAGCAAATGCAGTTTGCGTGGCTTTACTTTACTTTAAGATCTAACAGCTTCTTGCATTGTACTGCAGCACTGCAATTAGGGCCCTGGATTCAGAAAGAGAATGGAGATCACTTTGCTTGCTGTTAAACTAAAGCTTCCAAAAGAAAACAAAGCGAAGGAAAACGAGAAAAACTTTGGAGCTAAGTTAAGAGCTCTGTGTTTCTATTTTTGCTTACTGGCAAACACCGTCCTTCTAATGATTAACCATGCCTACTTTAACAGGGATCCAAAATTGCATCTGAGTCAATGTTAAATTATATAACCAGGATAAAAGTGAAAATCAGAACCCTAGTGTGAAAAACTCCCACCACTGCCACTACTCTAGACTTTGAAAATATATCCATCAAATCTCGTATCGTTCTCACAGGAAAAGTGTTAACGTGGGTGGACATCTGGTATATTTAAAAAACAAAACAAAACAAAAAAATAACAACAATGAAAAAAACCCCAAAACTCCCATTTCTGCTATTACAAATCCAGCATCTCTCATCACCACAGTCTCTTTGTCTCTGTCTCTCCCACTCACTGTCTCTTTCTCACAAGCCACCCGCTTCCTACGCCCCTCAATCTCTTCCAGTCTTACTTTCAGTCTTTTTTGCTCTGTCTCTTTTATCATTCTCTTTCCCTCTGTATAGCCCCACTCTCATGCTTGTTCTCTCAGCACACTGACACACACAAAGGAGGAGCCAGAGGGGTTTGGGGCTATCAGAGTTGCTACAAGACTTTTTGTTGAAGTTGGAGTGGTGCAGCTGAGCTCTATCTCTATTGCCTTTAACTGAATAGGAGCAGGGGGAAAAAAGTGGACTAAAATGGCCAAAAATAGAGATTTATGTATTATTTATTAATGGTTGCAGAGAAAGAGAGTGACTTCAGCAGGGACAGCTATCAGACAATGTTCTGTTCTCAGTGAATGAATGAAAATCTGGCCTCAGTAATCTCCAGCACTACGGTTGTCTAATAAAGAGCTCATGCTGTACTTGCCTGTCTGCAGTGGCCTCAAAGCTTTGTATCCTACAAATTTCAGTGAGATATGTATAGACACTTGAAGTGAATGCTAATTGCAGAATGCACTGGGTACAAAATGTCTGGGGATAATGAAGGCTTGATTGTGACACCAGAGGATGGAGAGGATTTTTTTTTCCTTTGGCTTTCCCAGTAGGTATCCTTCGCTTTCACTAGAATCACTGCAAAACATCTACCCAGCAAAAGAAGAGGGCCAAGAGCAAAAGTGATGAAAATCTTAGGTACACCAGTGGATCTCTAATGGACAGTCACTGGAGACTTGAAAATGTTCAAAAGCATTATATATATATATATATATATATATATATATATATATATATATATATATATATATATATATATATATATATATATATATATATATATATATACATATACATATATATTGTTACCCAGTCTGATACCACAGTAAAAAACAAACAAACAGCAAAATCATTGACCTAAATACTTAAACATAAACTCTTTAATTAAAATCCAAAAAAATCATGGTGCAGGATGCCATTCACTTTTTATGGCTTTAACCATTTATACGACATTAGCCATTCTAAATGTATTAGCCTATGGAACACAAGTCATTTTACAACGGCAATGCCAGCTGTTGCAAATAAAATGGTAACGTGCATTTTGGGATGACAGCTGACTCTTTCTTAGCAACAACTTGGGGAGGAGCTATCATGACAACTCCTCCATATATAGTTTTTTTTCTGTGCTTGTGGGCGTCCTCCTTCTTCTTAAGTATGTAAGGACTAGAACAGAGTAGACTGGAAAACTTGTAGGCGTATGCTGCCCTCATCAGTCTCGGAAGATTTGCAGCCTAGTTATATGCATACATCCATTTGCTTCCTCTTATCCTTATCAGGGTTGCGGAGCAGCCTATCCCAGCTGTCATGGGGTGAGAGGCAGGGTACACCCCGGACAGGTTGCCGGCCTGTCACAGGGCTAACACAAAGAGACAGACAACCACTCACACCTATGAGCAATTTAGAATCGTCAGTTAACCTAACCCCACTATGTGCATGTCTTTGGACTGTAGGAGGAAACCCACGCAAACATGGGGAGATCATGCAAAAACAAGATGGATTCGAACCCAGAGCCTTCTCGCTGTGAAGCAACGGTGCTAACTGCCACATCACTGTGTCACCACCATTATATACAGTAACAAAATAAACAAAAAAACAACTACCATTGTGTTTTCAGAATTTTGGTATTTAAAGGTATCATAAGTAAAGGTTACGATGACATCCTTAGTAGGAAATGCATGATTTCAAAGCGCAAAAGGCTTTGGCTTAAACAGGTAGCATAAAAATTTCCTTACTAAATGAGGCATGCTCTAGTTGCAGCATTACTTTTCTTTTTACTGTTGTATGGCCTCTTTTGGATAAAGCCATTAGCATAATGTATGATGACAGGACGGTGAGTCTACAGTGAATGATGGGTGATGGTGAGTCAGTCTGTAATGAATAAGTTAATGTCCATTCTTCTGTAATATACAGTCATAATTTTTCCTTAATATGCTCAGATTTACTCAGATTTGTCTTTTTGACCAGTTTTTTCTCGATGACTTAAATATAATCTCAGCAATAAAATAATTACATTTTTTTTGAAAATCCATAAAAACCCTAAGAAGACAATGTCAGAACAAGATATGAAGTAAAATAAAGGAAAATAAATGCAGTGGAGTGATTAAAATATGGGGAGAGTGCAAAGGAACGGACACACTTTAATAACGCATTAATATTGAATAGGAATTTTAATGAGTGGCACAGTACAGAGCAGTAAGTTTGGTTTATGAATGAACCATTTAACTACCTTTAGAAGAGCTGAGCATTCCTAACCAGAGATATGAGCATGAAAACTTGGGCATGTGTGTAAACAAGTATGAGTATGAGTGAGTGCTCTGAGTGTGCTACAAGTCAGTTCAGCACCATAGATAGTTCTTTCTGCATAGCTGCATTCACCATCACAGCCATTTCCCATCATATACAGGACATTTCTTCAAAGGTCTGCATAGTCCCTCCTTCTGTGTCGTTTATTGGTTAGGGTTTGATCTACTCAAGCATGGTGTACTCATAGTATGGTGAGTAATACCTGAAACACTCACAGCTTTCTGTTAAATACCTTTATGCATGTGGTGATCATACTTACTGCTGTGTGTAGTTACTCCGAGAGGCCCATTCTGAGCCTAGAAGAACCCTCATATAGCCTTCAGTAGCAACGTGATGTGTAGCCACATCAACCTCAATTCTGATTTGACAACCTCTGCAGCTTGAGTAAAAGTCGATGAGAGAAATAGCTGGGAAAAAGTTTTTTTTGGCAGCAGTGGGAAACAGTTGTACATTAGATTACCAGAAGGACTGAAGGCATTGCATGTGCTACTTTTAACATTAATATAGGTCACTAATACAAATTACTGTGCTTCTGTTGCATCAGCATGTGTTCTTGTAGAAACAAAGCTAATTTTAGTCAGCAGTGAGACAGAGGACAGAGGCTTTTGCAGTTCCTCCTGAGATCTTTTCATGTTAAGTCAAGCACAGAAAGATATACAGAAAAGAAAAACCCTAATGCTCCCTTCCACCCCCACCCAAAACAAAGCAAAACAAAACAGGATGAGTGCTTAAAAGACTCAAATAAACATGATTTTTTTTTTTAAAACCATAGGGTGGTTATAAAAAATTAGACAGAGCTCCTGGGTCTCAATGCAGAAGTGCTTTAAACTTGCATTTGTTCTAATAGCCAGCAGAGGGCGACTCCTCCAGATTATCGTGCTTCTCCCTTTCCTGTTCTGGCACACTTTGCAACCGAAGTTCAAAGCATGTGTTGCATACCCTTATGTGGAGGCTTTGCGTGGGTCATTACCAACACAAACTGACAAAACCGCGGTACCATGAGACCGTAAGTCAGATCCACCCCTCCCTTGTTACATCACTATCAACAAGGGTGCCACTCTTAAGTCACGGTCCCGCCTATTCTTAATAAAAAAATAAAAGATGGAAAATATTTACATTTATTTGCTTCTATCTACAAGTTTTTTGTGACAAACTCAGTTTAGTTGTGAACTGCTCCATGATGCAGCTCCAGGAACACCACTTCAGGTCTCTAATCACCACAGTAGAGTCCACAAACCAACCACACGGCATAAGGGCACCATGCAGCAGTCAGCAGTTTTCTTGGTCATGACCTGTCTGCATTATGACTTTTTTTTGGCTTGTGGACCCCTCCATATCTGTAATAATGCTATACTCTTGACTTTTGTTTCTTCTTTATGCCTTCTTCTGTTATTCTTAAGAAAGAGTGTCATCCATTCGCTGTTGCATTATACTTTTTCAATCAGAGCCCTCCACAAATGTACACTGCCAAAGAAAGCTTGACTGAAATGTAGGCAACAATGAATTTGGTGACAAAAAAAAACAACAAACAAACAAACAAACAAAAAAAACCACAGTTCACTTGATGCTCACAACTCGGGGCGAGACATTGTTTTTGTGAAAGTATAAATTGCTGGTGGGCAAGCAGGAATAAGCCTCTCCTGTGCTCTCTCGTCTCCCCCTGCTTGTAGTCAGAGTCGCTAAGCAACAGGTTTGTTGGATGAGTGAAGCCCAAATTGTCAGAGTGGCCTGGGCCGGCTGTTCGGCACAGTGTGTTATCATCATAATGTGCTGGTGGGAGGCCAACAACTGTGTTTGCGCACGTGTGTGTCAGCATAGCTGTATGTGCGTGTATTTGTTTACCCGTGGACACTGAGTTATTTCGTCTTATGCTCACTGAAAAGAGATGTGCGTATGTATGTGCCTCAGGCAAATGCTTTTTCATGCAAGTCAGTATGGATTGCTGAGGAGTGAGAGAGCTTTCAGTTTGCATTACTATCAAAGTCTGTATTTGTGTACGTCCTGCCTATGTGTATGTAGTCAACACTGAAGTATTACACACCACCCTGGTTTGTCAGTGTCAAATATTCACAAATTCGCCACCCATGTTTTCTTTAAGCTTGTAGTTGCCTATCGGGCAGGGGCATGTCTCAGTGCTTTGCTTCTCAAACCTGCAGATGTGCTGACTTTGCACCTGCTGTTGGTTTACCTGATGGTTCCCTAGTGGCGAGTAACCCCAAGCTTGCATGTTATATCCTGATCCAGCAATCGAAGGGACTTAAAAGAGAACATAAGTATTCCCCTCAAACTCGGTGCACTTGAGTTTTACTGAAGTGCACTTACCTCGGAAAGCACATTAAAAAGTAGCTTGTAAAAACATGCTGGTACCAAAAAAAGAAAAGCTATTCACCGTTGAGTGCATGCACTTCTGAATAATGCTGCAGCATTGGAGTTTCTCATGAATTAATTAATGACTAATAATCTTCTTTAGTAAAGGCAAGCTCTTAATGGATTAGATATGATCCTCTGTGTAGAAGAAAGGCTTTAATGTCTGGTTTACATCAGATTGATGATATTTGATGAAATCTGCTCATTTTGTGAATTTCTATTGCTACAGTTACCAGTCCTACACCCTCTTCAGGCCACTTAGAAGACAGTTTTAACATATCAGTGTCTGTGCACCCATGGTTTTTGTATTGTATTTGAAGTCAAATTAAATGTAATATCTCAAAAAGTTATCTTTGAGGAATAAGTTTACTTGCTCTCCTGCAGAAAGCTCAAGGAGAACCATGTTGTTTGTCAGATAATTGCATAGCCATGTTCCAATATGCACTAACCCCTCAGACACAGTCAAGAGGGCCAGTTCAGTGACTTGAATTAGTGGAGGTGAAGCCTGGCAGACAGTTACCAGCTACAGCTGCCTGTGTGACAAAGTGGCACCGGAATACTCAATCGTATGAAATAGGTGACTTATACAAAGGTTCACTGCAGTATAGTTGTCATGAACTGTTTAAAACGGGAGTATACAGTGATTTATTTTCTTCAGCCAGTGCACAGTGAATGATTCATTCTGTAATGAACGAGTTAATGTCCGTCTTTCTGTAATGTACATAAAATGATACACATAGTGGTTCTGTTTGTCACTGAATCTGCCCAGACCTTTTTATCCCTTCAATCATCCCAATCATTACATAAACATGTTATGTTTAACTGGCCTGATGCAGTTAAAAGGGGTTTACAGCAGGCTCTCTTTCTGCAGAGCATAAAAGTTAGAAACACATTAGGATACATAAAAATGAATCTCCCATAAGGCAGAACAACAGCAAAAAAAAAAGAAAGGGAAAAAAATGCAGCACAGTGGAGACAACTTAAATTTAAAGGAATAAGATGGTATATGATTCATTGGCTGCAAGCTTGTTTGAAATGTTTGAAGCAGGTTAATATTGAGTTATTGCAAAATAGAATACAGAAGCTCATTTAAGTTTTTATTATATAGCTCACTCAATTTATTTAGTTTATTGAGTCCTTGGCCAGTGTCTGCCGAATAAATCGAGACAGTGATTAATGTGTCCATACTGTATGGGCCTCGGCTTTTCCCAGCCCTCTAAGAGCTCTTACCATATTGGCAAAATATGTAGATGGTGCTGACAGATTTAACTATAGATTACATATTTTAAACAAACAAAAACAACTGGACTGAGAATGAGTGAAATAGCAGCCAACATCCCAGGAAAAATTTCAGAAAGTCAGGAGAGCAACTGCCCAAGACCGCTGCAAGAAAGTCTGGCTCCTAGGAAGCAAAATATAAAGAAATGAGGGGTGACTTTAGGACTTTTGCACAGCACTGTAGTGTACAATCCCTCTATTTATTTCCCAGCAGATCAGCAGAGTTAATTTCGGACTCAAACTTTAGAATTAATTGTGAAACTGTAATTATGATACTTAAAATGTGGAACTGTTGCTGCTTTTCAGAAAATAATCTTGGGTATAGGGCGGACAAATCACAAAGAAACAAGCGGGACTGCACGACATGTGAGAGAGCAAAAATGAAAAATACAGGAAAAGACAGAGAGGCTTGGAATTAGCATGCATGCCCACTTGCGTAATGACAAACCATTATCCCAGCATATGAAATTCAATGGCTTGTTTTGTTGTCCAAATCTGCAAGTGGTGGTCTTGTTTCAGCTTTAAAAAAAAATGCTCAAAATGAAACAGTTACCTCGTATTTTAAAATATCAGCCAACTATATACAGCACCAGTCAAAAGTTTGGACACACTTTTTTGACTTGTACTGTATATATATAAAAAAACAAAACAAAGCAAAACACAGATTTAATCATAAACAAAAAACTTGCCGCTGAAGACTTCAGGGCAAATCAGCCTGGGAGAACTCAGCTTGCATGTCTTCAACTCATTTTCAGCTGGGGATCATGTGTTCAGTACCCAGGCTTGTCACGCAAGAGTCTGGAGGTCAGATGTCTTCCAACTCTACCAGGCTGACTGATGTCTGAAATGCTGGCCACGTTTCATTAAATCTGAGCACATCAAGCTGATCAGAAGTGGCGTTGGAGGTGGATTCGCTGCACTGAGTCAGTATTGTTGAGTTGTTTTTTCAGATTCTGTGAAGGCTCTATTATAAATGAGACACAAATGTTTTGGAGAGGATTTTTATGTAATATCAGTCATCTGTTGCAGTCGAACACAGCATGGCTGTGAGAGTAAAAGGGAGGTTTTAAGACGGGAAAACAGTCTTCTGTGGGAAAACGCTGAGATTAAAAAAAAAAAGACATAAATAAAGTTGCTTGTTACCAATTTGCTGAGCAGATCTTGCAATTGTAGTTATTGATTTGCATCCCATTGGAGAGTGTTCAGTCCAGTATTGATCTACTGCTCTAGTGTTCCAAATGACCTTCGGTTTGATTATACTGAGATGAAAGCAATTTAACTATTGACTGGCAAAGATGCTTTTGTTGCTCATTAACTGTAAGCTGTGTTTGTCTACGAGTATGTGCCCGAGTGTGAGTTCGTGCTGATATTGGGTTTGTCTGTGATATTGTAACGATCTGTGTAATCGAGCATTTATGCTGTCCGTGCAGGTCACTGGAAAGGAAGCTGCAGAGACCCATACTGGCTAAGTCTCGTACCCTCCCCAGCATCCCCCAGTCTCCAACGGTCTCCAGGGTGCACCACTCTGATCTCATTGGTGGGAGTCCTCCGCGCATGAAGAGTCCTCCAGTCACCACCAGCCAATCAAAGGCCTGCACTTTGCCACCAGCAGGTAAATATCTTTTTCAGCTAACAGTGATTGGGGAAACAACATCAAGCGAGTTTTTAGAATCTAAGTGATTCTTATAACCTCTTTCTAGCTGAGCCTTGACCACTGTTGTGTAAAAAAGATTTTTATTATTTCAGTTTGCAGTAATCATATTTGACACTTTAGCCCTGTTGTGGGACCTCCCCAGCCTTCCATGTGGATCTATGGAAAGCTGGAAGTGGGGAAAGCAGCAGCAGCAGCAAGACCCTTGCTGAAAACAGACCGGGCATGGATAAGATAAGAAGCAGCATGGATGGGAGGCAGTGTGGTTGAGTTAGATTTTAAATCAGCTTGCAGATACACTGGAACTGTAAACGTGGCCTATAAGAAATTTGCCAACGGGGGACATACAGGGGTTGGACAATGAAACTGAAACACCTGTCATTTTAGTGTGGGAGGTAGGTAGGTAGGAGGAAGCTGTCTGAAAGGGATGTTCGGGTGCTAACCCGGATTGTATCCAAAAAACATAAAACCACGGCTGCCCAAATCACGGCAGAATTAAATGTGCACCTCAACTCTCCTGTTTCCACCAAAACTGTCCATTGGGAGCTCCACAGGGTCAATATACACGGCCGGGCTGCTATAGGCAAACCTTTGGTCACTTGTGCCAATGCCAAACGTCGGTTTCAATGGTGCAAGGAGCGCAAATCTTGGGCTGTGGACAATGTGAAACATGTATTGTTCTCTGATGAGTCCACCTTTACTGTTTTCCCCACATCCGGAGAGTTACGGTGTGGAGAAGCCCCAAAGAAGCGTACCACCCAGACTGTTGCATGCCCAGAGTGAAGCATGGAGGTGGATCAGTGATGGTTTGTGCTGCCATATCATGGCATTCCCTTGGCCCAATACTTGTGCTAGACGGGCGCGTCACTGCCAAGGACTACCGAACCATTCTAGAGGACCATGTGCATCCAGTGGTTCAAACATTGTATCCTGAAGGCGGTGCCGTGTATCAGGATGACAATGCACCAATACACACAGCAAGACTGGTGAAAGATTGGTTTGATGAACATGAAAGTGAAGTTCAACATCTCCCATGGCCTGCACAGTCACCAGATCTAAATATTATTGAGCCACTTTGGGGTGTTTTGGAGGAGCGAGTCAGGAAACGTTTTCCTCCACCAGCATCACGTCGCGACCTGGCCACTATCCTGCAAGAAGAATGGCTTAAAACTTGGACTTGTATATGTCATTCCCAAGACGAACTGACGCTGTATTTTCCACAAAAGGAGGCCCTACACCATACTAATAAATTATTGTGGTCTAAAACCAGGTGTTTCAGTTTCATTGTCCAACCCCTGTAGAAGGGTATCAGTTGACCCAGTACCTGATGTAGGCTGGCATTAGCTGATCTTCTGGAAATTCTCTTTTTTTGATGAACTTTGCTCTGTTGTTCATTTTCCAGTCTCTGGCCTGAGCATTTTGAATTAAGTATAAACTCAAGTGGTTAGTTCTTTGAAAAGGATCTTGTGCTTTAAGGGGCACAAAAGCTTAAACTAAAGTCTTTCTTTTTCCTTTCAAATGCCCACACCTGTGTCGCTTCTGTGATATTCTGTCTTATGCACCCAGCAGCCATCTGTCTCAGCAGTTGCATGTACAAGAAAAAAAGTGTATATCCTTTCTCTCTTTTCCCTTCCTTCTCCTCCTCTTGCTTAGGAATCAAAACACCCGTCGCCTCACATGTGAGGGGAAACTGTCATGGAGAATGCTGAAGGTGGAACCCACTGACAGAGATAGCTTTCATCTTAAAGACAAATGAGGGTGTTTTTTAAGGATGAAAACACTGATATGTGGCAGGGATTTTATGTGAAAGAAAGCCCCCCCTCACAGATAGGCTTTGATTTATATAGATCAAAAGTCCACAATAATACACATCTGAAGCTGAAGGTAGGAGAGAAATCAATCAGGCAAATTTAGATTGAATGAGTGAAGTAAACAAACATTTGATTAGCTGTTAAGATAAAAACTGAATTGGGTGGATGGATGGATAAAATATTTCTAATGAAACCTGTGCTTGTGCTATATAGTGAATGCATTTATAATTGCTGAGTGGACAGTTAAACATCCTTCAAGCAGCTCTGATATGTGCTCAAAGTGTCTGATTTGAAAAGTAATCCCTGAACAAGCCAATCACCATCCCAACAGAGCTCAAAGAGCAAGGCTTCAGGCTAGAACGCCTGTCTCCTCATTCACGCGCACTGATAGACAAACACATTCACTTTCACTACTGACTGATGTCACTCAACTTGACGACAGGAAGCTCCTCTCCATCAGTAAAGAGATGACTTTTGGCACATTTCAAATGTTGGAATAAGGGGGGAAATGCTGTGTTTTATCATCCTCGCTTGTGATGTTTAATACAAGAGAAATCTGCTCTTCCTAAAACTGCACTCTTTTGAAAAAAAAAAAGAAAAGAAGTATGTAACTTCAAAAAAGATGCAACCAAGACAGGACGACCTAAATAAAATAAGAAACAAAAAAGCTTTCCTCTTGAAGTCAGTCCTGGATTCGCAGAGACACAGGCAGCAACACAAGTGGTAAAAGCTTCAAAATAAACAGAAACACCTGCTCATGTTATAATAAAAAAAAAAAAAAGAAGCAAAATTCACATCCAGAAAATATCTGATGTTTTGGTTCACTCCACGATGAAGGTCGTTGTGGAGCTGCACATTTTTAAGAGCGGATGAGAGGGCTAAATGGGGATGAGATGCTGACGCAGCATGGGCTTATTTTTGCCCCCTCTTTGTTGATTGCCTGCTCTCTCTCTGGCAACAGACTGTCTTCCTTTGCTGACTCCTGACTGCGGTCGGTGCTGGTACAAATTTTAACCAATGTGAATGTGACCTCTCGTGACACACGTGTGCAGAAAAGCCCCAGGTCTGGTCCAGAAGCATGAATAAATTGTAAATGATCAAGTCAAGCAACCTGAACGTAAATCTTCATTCCAAGACTCTGAAGGAAGACTGATTTATCTTAACGTGGACTTATATCACAATATGTCATCTAATTCAAAAGGTGGGTCTATTGCTACAAGGTGCCAGCAGCAGTAGCATTATAGTGGTGACACAGCACCTTTATCCAAGTTCAAGGTAAGAACCAAAGTAGCCAAGGTAGTGCTTTCTCTGGAAATTTTAAGTAAAAGTGCGGCTACTTCACACTTTAACACTAACTAAAGTAACCTAACCTTGTAACTCTTCAGGAGCCTGCACAATATTGCCACATAAAACTGAAACTGAAAAAGGATTTCTGCATGGGATTTTGTATCCTGAGCTAGCCCTCCTTTACCACCCTGTAACATGCATCAGTAATTTACAAGCATACAAGTGAGCCAAGAGCTCAGGAATTAGACTGTTCTAAACACTTTGTTTCAGATATATATATTTTTTTTTACTCTTGGCTCTGTCTGATGTAACTGAGAGCTGATATCAGTTGGCTCCTGTGCAGACAGGAGTCCCACCCACCTGCTAGTCAAATCTTCTGCTTACAAAGGACTAGCCCTGTCAGGATAAACTACATTTGACCATGTATTTAAAAATGAAAAATTCACATTGTGTTAAAAATGTGCTCGTTATAATGCTGCACACAATCCAGTGCCATTACAAGACACGCTTTGCAGTTTATCACAGCTCTTTTCTCACTAGTTCAGTGCATCCACAGCTGATCTGCACACTCTGCGGATGATTAAAATGAGGTGGCAACTTGAGTTAACACCAGCTCCCATGTGAGACTGCTCCGCTGTGCCCTGAGCCTTGACTCACAGGTGTTTCTTGAGTTCATTGTTGGTCTGATTGAGTCTGTTGCCCTATTTAACTTCATGATATTTCATGTAAAAACTGATCCCAACTCAGTGAACTACTAAACATAAGCAAATAAAATAAATAAAGTTGGGCTGATAGCATTTTACATTTTCAAATTTTCTGTAAATAGTGTGAATAGTGCAATAGAGGAGTGACAGCATAGATAAATATCTTGGTTCAGACAGAGTGGACTGAGGGGCTGCATGAGGATTATTTCGAGCTGTGATGCATGCCAAAGCTACGCTAGAGTCCAAGAATAAAAATTTAGAGTTATAAAATAAGAATAATATATCCACTTCCATCCAGGGTGGTATGAAACAGATTTTCCAGATATATTAAAGTTGCCTTTTGTTTAGATCCAGCTGACTTCATTTGGTCCATCCCATAAACTACACTACATTTAATACCATAAGAGAGTTTATTTGTTAAAATTAATGAGTAAAGCAAATGAAGGAAGCATGACAGAAATAAAACCTCTAAAAGAGACCTCCATCATCCCCCTTCCCTCTTGCTCTCTCTCTTTAAATTTCTCTCTCCTATTTTGTCTGTAGTTTGAACTATGCGAATGTCATCAGTAACCCACTTTGGCCGAGTAGCATCGAGTGAATCCCGAGCCCTAACTGCTCTAAGCCAGTAAATCTTCCCTTTTACTACATCTAACGACTCAGTGCTTTGTCAGTGATGGGTTGATTTAGTCCAAGTGCCTCCATTTTATGTCCTTTTACATCTTGACTAATTATCTGGGTCTGTTTTTTTTCCTTCCATGGCTGCTGCTCTGTTGAAAATATCAAATTGAGAGAGATTTCAAGTCTCACGTGGCTGCTTGTTGCCTAGCAACCACTGTCATCGACCATGATGCTGCCTTCCCCTCGCTCTCTCTACCTCTCTTTATGTCTCCAGTATACGGACAGCTTTTTGGACAATTCAAGTTGTTTAATAAGCCAGCTGAACTCGGTTCATGGATTTTAAGCAACATCCGGTGTTGCTGACAAGGCTGCCTCGGCGCTCAGTCATTTTGTTGCTTTTATTATTTGGCTCAGCTTTGTAAGCCAGATGTGTTTTGGCTGCTGCTCAGACTGGAACTGATACTGAGGTTATATTTCACACTCTGGAGATCATTCATAAGCTCACACAAAAACACTCACTGCAAAAAGACCTACAGTTTCAGTCTTTTAATAATGGATATAATGAATAATAAATTGCAGCAGCTGTGGCTTGGGAGGTAGAGCTGGTTGTCTGCAGTGGTTTGATCCCTGGCTCTTCTGTAGTCCACATGACAAAGTGCTCTTGGCACCCAAATCTTTCAGTGATGTTTGTCATCGGTGAGTGTGAGGGTAAAAAGAGATGTATGTGTACAGAAACACACTTGCTTACTTTTCAGCTGCTCCCTTATTCACAAGGGGTAATCAAAGCAGGTACTGCCACACGTTTGATTTGATAGATTATTATGCTCTTCCTGACACAATCCCAAAGAGCCACCAAAATTTGTGTCTCCTCCCAGGATCAAACTATGGATCTTTCACTTGTTAGGTGAATGTGTAAACCACTACAGTGGAGCCACTGTATGTGTACAATATAATGCTATATAAATGTGTGCATGTGAAGTATTTTGTATAGCCAGTAAGAATAATTGGTGTGATATACACTCACCGGCTGCATTGTTAAGTACACTTGTTCAGCTGTCAATCACATGGCAGCAACTTAGTGCATTTAGGCATGTACACATGGGCAAGAAGAAGTTCAAGCTGAGCATCAGAATGAGGTGATTTAAGAGACTTTGAACATGGCATGATTGTTGGTGCCTGATGGGCTGGTCTGAGTATTTCAGAAACTGCTGATCTACTGGGATTTCCCACACAACCATCTCTGGTTTAAAATACCTTCTCGCTGTGAGGCAGCAGTGCTAACCACCACACCACCCTGCTGCCCCCATATAAATATATTACAACTAAATACTGAAGTTATAAATAACAATCTCCTTTTGACTACAGTGGTCCTGACTGTACTTAAATATCTGATGTTTTAATAAAAGCCTTTACAGCAGTGTCTGAGATGAACCTCATGAGCAGCTGGAAAGTACACAATAAGCTCACTTTCCTACTATAACTGAAGCCCTATGGAGATTGTATTTGAGTTATGAGCATATTTCACTGTTTTGATTGTTAATGTCTTGATGCACATAGCAGATTTTGCTTACTCAGCATACAGTATATCAGCTTCTGTAAGTACCTAAAAGACCAGTGAGTGTTTTTGAAAGCTGTTCACCAGACGCTGGAGACAGGATGTGACAAGATGTCTGACGAGCATCAAATGCAGAGCGATGGAAGTTGTCTGTGATTAGTGCAGCTGAGCTAGTTTCTGACAGCACATGTCCGTCTCCGTTGTGCGACTGTGAGAACGCAGACATCATGTCAGAGCTCTGGAGAAAAACACCGTGTTCCCTGTCTGTCCAGCATATGAAATCATAATCAGGTTGTTCGGGAGGCATGGCGAGAGTAATGCTGTGGCTGTAAAGTATTTTACCATAAAAGGGAGCTAAATTACTTTCTGGAAATGTTTTATGGAAGCAATCAATGATGACAGTTGAGAATTTGTGGAATGAGTTTCCAGTAATTGCACAGTCCAGTCGGTCTTGCGTTCATTTATCTTCTGTCTTTTTTTCCCCTTCTTTTTCTTTTTATTGTTACCTTCATGTAATGCCACTGTGATGTCTTTATTCATCTTTTTTTTTTTTTGGTTCCTTTCATATTTTCTTCATCTAGGGGAGCTTTGGCGTTTGGAGGATGACATGGAAGGTGACAACGAGACGGAGAATAGCGGCTGCACCGAGGTCCGCCCGCGCTCCCAGTCACCGTTCTCCCATTTCCGGGCTCGGGCTGCGTACCTTCGCAAGAGCATGTCTGCTGATGACCACCTAGACATGGGCTCCGACTTTGGCACAGTGGCTGCGGTTGATGGCAAACCAAACCGTGGCAAGGGAAAGCTAAAGAGGAAGTTTGTAAGTTTGATTCCTGTTAATTGATTTAGTTCTCCTCAGCCATGTGCAGCTAAATTCTGTATTATCCCTTTGATTCAAACACTGGAGGTCTGGTGTTGTTTTCCTCATCCTCTATTTTCACACATCCCAGAGCAGGCTCATTTACACAGACACTTACTGCAAAACAGTGGCTCTATATCGCCCTTTCTTTTGACTTGAGTGGATTAAGAATTTTCCCTGCTACAGAACATATGGCTGTTTAGTAGTGCATGACTTAAGTTTTCTCACTTACTGTGAGTGTAACATCATGCAGTCACAGCAGCTCCCAAATGATGAAAGCTTGTCTCACTTGCTCTTTCCTCATCTTTAATTAATTTATACAGTTATATACTTTTGGCTCTGTGGCTATTTTTGACATTGCAAAATAAATCCGACTTGTCACCCTGAAGGAATGGGGATGGAAAGTTGAAGGAGGACGACTTTCAGTCCTGAGAATACAACATAAGGTGAAAAATGGAAAATAATGCCTCAAAACACAATGAGTATAGTTGTCATTCTACCTGTTTTACTTTACTAGTTTGTATACAGTAGCTGATGATCTTGCATTATGCACTCTGGGCCAGTACATAAAAATCTATTTTAAGTATAAGTTCTGTTTCTTTTTGTACACACGTGTTTTTTATGCTGTATACTAAATTGAAATCATTACCACATAAAACTCATATAGAGTTAGGACTGTAGCTGCTTCAGTTATGGGGCTTAGGCAATTAAAATAACATCCATCAAGTGGTCAGCTTAGGAAACCCAAAGCCCTGGCCAATTTCCAGCTTCCAAAACTACTGGGTCCTGGTCCCTTTCATTTTATCTAATTAGTAAAGTATAATTACCCCACTAGCTGTTTAAAATTATATTTTGATTTTAGTTGAATTCTGTAAGCTGTGTGTAATAGTGCTGGTTGCATTGGATCTTATGGGGGAAATGCTGCCAGACATGTGCAGCAGGCTTGTTGAACACACATTAAAGATTAAAGAGCTCTTTATTGTCCCTTATTCTCTGGATCAAGTAATTGGAGAGCTCATTACCAGCCCCAGCATTGTAATTGATTCTCCGGTGTCACAGGTGAAACAGGAGACCGGCATAGGTAGGGGATAGCTTGGTGGGAGTTTTCTGTAGCATACTGCTGGATGTGGATCACAAGACTATACCCACCTGGACTTCAAACTGGATTCACCTGTCACGGATTGAAATGATTTTTTTTTTCTCCATCACATCCTTGAGCCCATCAACAGTTTGACTCAGAGCAGTTTGTGGGCACAGTAGTCAGCCTGAAAATAAGATGTTCATTAGATAAACGTCTATCAAGTTCAAACAGTTTGCCATCTTTACTCGAAATGGGAACAGCACTGGATCTGATGACCTGCCGCAGGTGCTTTGGGGTGAGAGTTGGTATTGTATTGTCTTATAATGCACATTGATGGAGGAGTTTCAAATATACTTCATTAGTCCATCATTCCTGCTGTACATATATCATCACAGCATGATAAATTTATGCCGCCTGTCTTCTCTCTGTTTCAGTCACTCAGTCTTTTTTCCCTGTTTCTTTTCCCTGTACAAATACATTTTTTTATGGATACACAGAGAATGCATTTAGCGCGGTGCATTGTTGGTCAACACTTACATGCTCTTCAGAGCACGGCTCGCTTCAGGAAAATTACCGTGACAAAAGCAACTGCAGCTTAGCCTGCTGGCTCATGCAAACAACTGCTGTGCTGCAGCGTTTAGTATTTTGCTAAGGAGGTTGACAGTGACACAGCAGAGCAACAATGCCCTTATATTAGCAAAAGTCGGCCCACACTGCAGAAGGCCCGTGTGCTGTTGTGTGTGTTAGAAATAATCCACTCTATCTTAAAGAGATACAAATGGAGGTGGATTAGGTGTTTATTGTAAAAAAATTTTAAATGTTTTGCATCATTCAGACTAGGTAATATTTTAGGATGACATTGTAGTCTTGGTAAAAAAACAAAGAAAAAAGGCAGGCTGAAGCTGTTTCTGTGTGTAATAAAGCAAAGAGAGAAAGAAATAAAGCTTGATTCAGGCAGGCGTGAGAGAAAAGAAGGAGAAAGTAACCCTGAGTAAGGCTGCCAAACTCTACATTATAACCAAAGTAAATTATCTGCTGTAACAGTGTCAGTGTCATCTCCCTCTTTAACTATCACACTCTGCGAGCGCTTGTCTTCAAGGTCTTCAAGGTCAACAGATTGTGGTATCTGTTCAGCAACAGGCAGCACAATGAAGTTGTTTTTGTTCTGCATCTTCAGTTGAAATACCATTAATTCCCTTTTCTACCCACAACAGAAGCAGCTTGTCAAGAGTGTTTTTATATATATATATATATATATATATATATATATATATATATATATATATATATATATATATATATATATATATATATATATATGTATATGTATACATATACATATATATATATATATATATATATATATATATATATATATATATATATATATACATACATGTACATATATATACACACACACACACACACATATATATGCACAGTGCCTTGCAAAAGTATTCGGCCCCCTTGAACTTTTCAACCTTATGTATATATATGTATGTATGTATATATATATATGTATGTGTATATATATATATATATATATATATATATGTATATGTGTGTGTATATATATATATATATATATATATATACACACACACACATATATATATATATATATATATACATATACATATATATATATACACACACACACACACACACTATATATATATATATATATATATATATATATATACATACATATACATATATATACACACACACACACACACACATATATATATATATATATATATATATATATATATACAGTGCCTTGCGAAAGTATTCGGCCCCCTTGAACTTTTCAACCTTTTGCCACATTTCAGGCTTCAAACATAAAGATATAAAATTTTAATTTTTTGTGAAGAATCAACAACAAGTGGGACACAATCATGAAGTGGAATGAAATTTATTGGATGTGTCAAACTTTTTTAACAAATAAAAAACTGAAAAGTGGGGCGTGTGTGTGTGTGTGTGTGTGTGTACACACACATATATATGTATATATAGCTGTACCATTACTTATCTTCTATAACACTATGTATACTACATAATACTATGTGACAGAGTTGGAACAGCACCCACCTCTGCGCCCACACTGCTGCTGGTATGACGTCAGAGAGATGACAAAGAGACAGAAAAAGAGAGAGAGAGACCAGCTGAGTCATGATTAACCTCACCTTACAGTGATGAATGATTCATGCTACCATAATTAGCAAGTATAAGTATGTAGGTATTAAGGCATGACAGTTGAGTGCCTGGTCCTTTTTTTCATATGCTTGTTTATAGTTTTAGTTATTATTTAAGGCTATTAGCTGAAAACTTAGCATATGTCAGCGCAGTGTGCTGTGTGTCCTTAACAAAATCTCAGAAAACTGGAGTGGAGGACAAAAGAAGAAGTGTCAGGCTTACAAAACTGTCTACAGCAGGTGGACGGTATCTGAAAGTCATGCCCTTAAGAAATATGTGGGGGGGGGGTCCAGCAAAGACCTGACAGAGAACCTGAGCGATACATCCGTCCCTTCAGCTGATCCATCCACTGTTCACTGAAGCCTCATCAGAAGTGGTCTCAGTGGGAGGGTGGCTGTCACACAGCCATTTGTAAAGAAGGGAAACAGGCAGAAAAGGCTGAGGTGCCAAATTACACAAGAGCCGGCAATAGGTCTTATGGAGCAATGAATCCAAATGTGAAATTTTTAGTTCAAATTGTCAGTATGTTTGGAAGAGGTCAGGATAGAGGTGCAACAGTGAGTGTCTACACCCTTGACTTTCAAGCTTCTTCAGATTGTGCAAACTGGTTTTTGCTTATATTCTGTATTTACATGTACGCTATAAAGAAATGAGGAGTGGCTCAAGACTTTTGCACAGCACTGTACATTAGCTAATATTAGCCAACATTAGCCTATGTCTAGAAGAACATCTTGGAAGCCTGGTAGGCCAATTTTCTCAGCTGATATCACTGTGTTTTAACCAGCGAAACACATTCAACAGTTATTGTTTTCATCTACTGTAATTTTATCTCTTGACATGCTGCATATGCAGCGTAAATATGTATATGTGCCTGTGTGTCTTTTTATTTATTTAAATATGTGGCTGATGTGCAAATGCACTCAAAGCCTAATGGCAGCAAGCTAAGAGGCTGACTAACCACATAATCAAAGTACAGACCGTATCATTTCTGTTGATTGAATGGCTGTAACTACATAATGGGCTGTTCGTGCGTATTTGCTGCACTTTAGTCTGACACATCCTCTGATGACTCACAAAGTTTCTCTATTAAATAAATGAAAAAAAGAAAAAAAAAGAAACAACAACAGGGAATGCAAATAATTGTTTTTCACAATTTCCATATTCACCGGAAACCCACAGGAAGCACCACAAGAGAGATGTCAAACAGATCACGTACGTGGGTATAATCCTCGCACGGTGGCAGGAGTCCTGATACTGTACTGGCAGGAATCTCAGTGGTATCTAGGTTTTTGAATATGGCAAATTATATTCAGCATGTTGCTTTGGTCAAAGGCTCCGAGTTGTCCGGATTGGTTTAAGAAACTTGATACTGCTGCCTGTGGTTAAGCTCCTTTATGTTATCAGGAAATGGGCACAGAGTGTGCTCGCACATAATCGCTCATAAAAACACACTTAACTCACTTAAAAAAACACTCTATAAAGGGCATTGGTGAGGCTTAGATGAAGACTGTAAGTGTTATAGTGCTAATGCGGGTGGTGTCTGTTTTTCCATGTTATCTGTTTGTAAATCAGCCTGGTTGCACCTCGAACAGAAATCATTTAGTTGAGGTGGTGAAAGTGGGGCTTTCCTTTAACGGCTATAAGACATCTACAAAGCAGCACAAAATACTTGCAATGATTCTCGAATCCGGGAACACAGAATATATTGTGTTCATACAGTAATAAGAATGATCCCTCGTAGTCGTGTTTGGAATTAAGAAGGCGACAAAAGAAGCATCTTAACGGTTTTAAACTCCCTGTGCTCGACAGCGGTTAAGTTCTTTTCCCCATGCGTTTCAAACAAGTTTATGCTACAGACAAAAGCCTCTTTTTTTTGGATGCACTGTGTTGTTTTTCCGTGGATCATGGAGCCTTCCATTTGTTTTCATTGCTAAGCCTCCATCTGATGTATCCTAAGACGGCTTGTATACTTGATTTTAAACACTGGATGCTTTTGTTATGCTTAAAATTGTTATGCTTAAATTGACAAACCAGAATCAGAAATAAGTATGTGAAGAATCCTATTTTTTCCCCATTACTAATTTGAAGTAGGACTGTGTGATTTCTGTCCACTAGAGGGCAGAAATTAGAATAAAGTACTAAACTAATTTCCACTTGCACAAAAGGTTGGTAACCATTATCCTCATGTCCACAGAATGAAAGCCCAGTATTTACTTTATTTTACTTTTGTTCTAACAATCCACCTACATTTTTTTTGTTTGTGGCTGCTAGATTTTCAACTCTGTTCACCACCCACCCATTTGCATGGGTTACCCTCAATTAGGAGGCTAGGAAGATAGAACATAGCTAGCATTAACAGTCATAATAGTGGGAGTGGATGTGTTTTATGTGGGAGCGTCAATAAAACATTACCATACTGAACAATGCCGTGAGTTCAGAGAGGATTGGAGCTGTAAACATTTAGAGATTTTTTTAAATTTTCTGCTTTTGAAACCATTAATTGATTCTTTGTTATTACTATGACAGTATTTTATTACATAACAGTGCTTTATCAGTTTGTCTTCCAGTGCTTAAAGTCGACCAGTCCGGCTCATTTCCAGCTCCTCATTTGTATTCTCTGTTAAAGCAGCTTTGCATTATTCATGGGTCAAAGTAATCATTATTTATCTGACTGGGCACTGATGTAGCCTCTCCGTTCTGTCTGAAACAAGCTCTTTTAGGTCCTCGCAATTAAGGCCACCCTTCCTTTGGGACAGCTTTCTTCTGATTTGCTGCCCCTTGCAAACAGAAGGTTTGAACAGCAGGTGGGGCCAGAGTTGTGTGCTTGCCGTTTACTCTCCCTGACAATATACACACATAAGAGCTACTATATATCAGAAAAATGAGCAGGACCCATAATAGGGCTGCATTGAACAAAAGGTAAAAAGTCACTATGTAGATATTTTTTTCCTCACTCTGATTATGGTAATGATTTGACACTCTCAACAATAATTATCTGTACAGGAGTGATATGATTTAATCTTCTTCTGCTACCACGTCAAACTGCCGTGATAACATAGATATTCAGCTTTGTTAAATATTCATAAAGCAGTGTGTAATCACCTTTTAAATGCCACTGGCCTATTGGCAAATAAGCTGGCGTTCGCTGATGGCAGAGGCTGATATTTATCTCTGTCCCGTCTTTCATAAACCTGTAGCATAAGAAGATTTCTTTGTTCCCTGGCACTAAAGGAGAAATAAATAACAGCAAAAACAAAATAAAAACCTCAGATTAGACTTGAGCCACTGACAGAATTGTTTTGATAAAGAAATGGGCCCAGCATTTCACTGGTAATGATTAAAACCCTGTATAAACTCAGCTAAGGGTCTCAGCCACGGAAGTCTTGTTGCGCATTATTGTGAAAGTGTCATTTCTTTGTTCTGCTGGAGGTTTCTTCCTGTTAAAAGGGAGTTTTTCCTTCCCACTGTTGTTTGCTCATACGGTGTCATTTTGACTGTTCGGTTTTCTCTGTAATTATTGTAGGGTATTAATCATACAATATAATGCGCCTTGAGGTGAATTGTTTTGATTTGGCGAATTGATTTGAATTTGTATGCTCTGTGTCAACAAGGACACACTTGGACGCATCATCTAAGGCCAGGGATGACAGGGTTAAACAGGACAGCGGCAGCACTTCATTATTCCCTCTGACTGACTAACTTCCAGTAGCGTCAATTGAAATAGGATAGAGGAGTGCAATCTCGAGGCCTTTTGTAATATTAGCAGAGTGATTACTGGGGTAATTAGTCTGATGGTGTGGCCGATGTGGAGTCAGGAAAAGAAGTGGTTACAGGAGCTGATTTTAGTTTTTACTTTCCACCTTCTTTCATTCTCATTTTTTCTTTTTTGCCCCAGTTTTTAATGCGCACAAGATGCATAAACAATGAACTCGCTTACTGCTGATGACAAATTAAAGGCACGTCCTCTGTTATTTATGCACACAGCTATTATGAAATCTATGGCATGTTTCTTTTGTGATAAACCTTTAAGTTACTGGAAGAAATGACAAGAAAGCTGCCTAAGAGAGTTCAGGCTGTGTTGAAGAATAAAGGTGGCCATACCAAATATTGACTTTCAAGCTCATTAGAATACAAACTGTTTTTACCTTATACACTGTATGTATACAGTGTATGTTTGCACATTTCACTGCACCTGTTTCCTGTTTTCCTAGCAACATATAAAGAAATGAGGGGTGGCTCGAGACTTTGCAGACTGCTGTTCATTTAATACTAGTCTTTTAGATATTATTCTCTCTTGGTTGAAGCTCTCTGCTTCTGCCTTCTGTGTTCAGTCTTCTGCAGACCACAAGGTGGCAGCACAATGCCACAGAATACAAGTCCTGCCCGACACTCCCTCTCCCCCTTCATCTCAGTGCTGTGTTCACTGCCTGTGCGACTGAATGGTTACCTGGGTGGTGCTTGAGGTTTCTCTCTGGTGACTCATTCATCCTGAGATGACTAACACACAGACACCACAGGGACAGTCATAACTGCCATCGGAGCCAAGGTTTGGCTGCGGACAGTGTACTAGCATTCATTATCTATGGAGACTTTTATTGGAATGCACAGAAAGGAAGAGAGAGAACCCAGGCTCTTGGTTACTTTGTGAAAATGAAACAGTGCTGCGCTGAACACCGATTTGACAATCAGGGATGTGAACCGGTGGCCTCAGCAAGCTGAGCCCCATAAAGTGACTGTTTGTCTCATGAGCTTCTGTTCCACGGCAGCCTCTCTCTCTCGCCCTCCATCTTTTCTGTCACTCTCCCCCGCAATGCAGATTTAGGATGGGTTAAAGCAGTAGAACCATTAATGATGGTAAACAAACAAAGCAACCACAGTAAAATGGGTTTTGTGGACTGTCTCTTAATGTAAACTGATTTCAACACATCATTTTTAATTACCTGCATTAGTGGCTAGAAAGAGCCGGGAACATTTGTGGTCTGGTTGGTTACACTTTTTTTTGTTTCACAATTAGTGAGATGCCCATGCACACAACTCACGTCTTCACACATAATTCATCCCCGCTTTCAGGACTACCCTCCATTTAGCAGCACCAACTTTTCCTCCGTCCTGGTGTTTCTGAATGAATTTAATGCACTGGAGTTTGACCAAAGATCAGAACCACAATGCAGTTGTTTTACCTTAAAAACAAAGAAACAAACAAAAAAAAACCATAAGATAAACATACCTATCATTTGAATATGCACGTTCAGCCAGACTTCTTTTTGACTCACACTTACCCAAAGCAATCCAAGAATGGCATGGGAATCTTTTTCTGCAGCTTCTTGGGGGTGCTTAACGGTGAGCTGTTCTTGCCCTGATCTCCATCGCTTGTTGGCTCTTTTTGTACTCAGGGCTGGGGTTTAGTTCTTATTGACATGGGAGCTCTTGCAGCGGATTATTGTGGAGCCTGTAGTTCACTAATGATGATGTATGATAATCTCCTCTGTTTTCTTTTTCTTTTCTTCTGGGTTTTTTTTTGTGTCTTTTTTTCCTCTCTCCTTTCTTGCATGCATCTACTTAAACTCTCCAAGCTATTAAACGTCTCAACCACTGGATGCATTTTAGGTACTGTAGTTACTAGCTTTGAATTCTTTTGTCCTGTTTACCCTGGCCTCACCCCTACAGGCTTGACCATTCGCCTCTGCAGAAACGGACACTGAAATTTCATTTTTGGCCATTCAGGATGTGTGTAGTCTTTCCTTAATCCTCATGCTCCAACAGTGTTTCAATTTCTGTGACTGCAGGGCATCTCCTGCAGCCACACAGCAGCAGTGCTGTGACTGCTTGGAGCAGGGTGACTTGATGATGATGCCCAGCCTTTACTTTTCCACAGGTAAACCCCAGCTGAGTCTCCGGTTGCTAATAGGTATTAATGACCATTTCCTGACACACGTCTTTCCTTAAATGCCTCATGCTGGGAGAGTTATCCCTCAAAATTCCCCTTAGCCTCCCATACACATCATCATCATCTCCTCAGTGTTCTATATAGGTTTATTCCAACACTTGCAGTGCTTACGTTGTGTAAAATATTATAATCAAAGACACTCTGCTCTGTGAAGTGTTTTGTATTTCCTCCTAACTCAGCTTGACACTTAAATATTTTCTGAAGTGCCGAACGTGTAGTTGTGCTTACTAGATGGTAAAACATAATTCAAGAGATTATGCTTGCTCCCACCCAAGTTGTTTATTATTCCTGCAGGATATGAGTAGTTCTGCAGTCATGCCCTCTCCTTCGGTACCTTTTCCATCCAGAGTGAGTCGAGAAATTGCATCGTTTTTTTGTCCAGTGTGTGTTCCCACAAGCTATATGGAACATGCAGCCTCTCAGCAGCTGTTCATCTGTTATGGTGATGGGGCTCTTGGCAAGCCCTTTTCCAAACAGAGGCCCACACACTGGCTATGTGAAGGCATTTCGCATGCCTGTGAGCTTGCAGACTTAGACCCCCTGGAGCCATCTGAGCACACTCCACCCAGCTTTGGAGGCTTTGTTCAGTAAAGCATCAGTCGAGGATACCTGTTTTGAAGTCGACCGGGTCTGTGGCTTGTCTTTCTAGATTATTGTCAAACTTGGTTTATATGCTTTGGACATTAAGAATGTGCACTATTTGGGTTAGTCACATTTTGGACTGGTTAGATGAGGATCATGAAATTATTTTAGGCCCATTTTATAAAGTATATAAGATGTGTGCTTCTGTGTCCTTCTAACTTTGCTGTACACAGGTCACAGGTCTGATTGATACTGACTGATAATGCTTTCCAACTGGCCATTGGTAAAAACCAGTGTTGCACACAGTCTTTTGTGACAGGAGGGGCTTAAAGGAAGCAATCATATGAGCCTCTACATGTACAAACAGATCGGGATGGCATACAGTAAGCTATTAAATGATTAGAGTGCACAACCTGTAACTTGTGGTTGTGTGAGTGAGGATGACGTGTGTCAAGAGAGCTAATCAGTTCAGAAATGTGTCGAAACTGGCGCTTTGCTCTGCAGAAACGGATCTTTCACCATACAGTGTTTGGCACTGTATTTCTACATACCTCTGTCAGCGCCTGCAAACAGCTCTCCAGCAACACAACAAAAAATCAGGAGCAGGGGGTACGACCTTGGGTCCTGTTCAGCAATTGCATTTTACAAGTTTTAAAAAACCCCAGCGGATGCAACAACTGGCTGTGGACTCAGCCAACCGCTGTTAGCTATTATAATTGCCAAATTATCCAACCCTAAAAGATAATCTACTATATCAACTCTACCCTGACGCTCAGTATGGTCATACTGGCTCTCTTGCTGTTTTTAATGTCTTGTTTGAAGTTGTTTTTAATGGTCAGCTAATTTTCTGTACATGTTTGCACAAATTTTGTTTCTGTCTGCCTCTTTTCCCCACAATGTTTATTTGCACTGTACCCACTGTATTTTTGAAGTAATCCTGCACAAAACAAACTACCCCATTCACCTCCACTCCTCCCACCATTTCTCCTTTGCGTATGCTATTTCAGGCAAACTCTCATTTTGCTTAATTGAAATTCTTCTTCTCCCCTCTGTCATTCTTTTCCACACCTATCTTGTCTTGTTTTTGAAATCGTCTTCTCTTCCAGTTCCAGCCTTCTTCCCCTCTGACTCGCTTTTCCATCTTTGTCTCTGTGACCTACTCTTTCTCGCCTTGACCCCTCCTTTTTATTGGTCTGCTGCAGTTGCACCTACAAGAGCCAACCACCTGTCAAGCTGATCCCTGCCTGATGAGGTCAACCTTAAGTGGGCCTGAGCCAGAGCCAGAACCCAGGTTTTGAGTGGTTCTCAGGGTCTAGGGCCCTCTGGCACAAAAGCGGGGCCAAAAGCATTTCTTTGAGAGCACCAGAATCTCCTGTCGCTTCGTCTCCCTTTCTCTGGGCCTCCCTCGCTCCCTTCATCTCTCCTTCCCTCCCCTCTACCCCTGCCCAGACTCTCTGTCTGCACTGACACCGCCTTTAATAAGGGGGAGCGGGGTGCACTGTTTATTTGTGTGGTGCGAGGTTAAAAACTTCCCCCTTAATTGACATTCCGGTAACACTTTCCAATAATGGGGCGAGCAATTTCCTTGAAATTGATGTGTGTCCACCGCAAGGAAAAACACCGCTCCTAGCTTTCACTCACCCATGGATGACCTACACTTGTGCTGCGTCTTTGTCTGTGTGTGTGTATGTGTGTGTGTGTGTGTGTGTGTGTTGTGTGTGTGTGTGTGTGTGTGTGTGTGTGTGTGTGTGTGTGTGTGTGTGTGTGTGTGTGTGTGTGTGTGTGTGTGAGTGCACGTGTGTGTGTGGGCATGTTTGTGTCAGCGTGAGAAATTGCATGAATGGCCTTTGGCTGTCAATAGCAACGTGTTTGTGTTTGTGAAAAAGGCAAGTACCATCATACCACGTCTCTGTTCTGCTGGTATGTGCTTGTTGGGGTGTTCATGAATATGAAAGGCTGCATATTTTGCCTGCGTAATATGCGCATGCATATCTTGTGTTCTCCAAGCTTTTGTTTTAGCCTATTTATTGCTTGTTTGCTTTTTATTTCGGTACCCGGTGAGGTGGATGTAAATCCGATATTTTTATTTATCCCACACACTGATGAAAAACAAATTTACCGCAGAGGACCTATTTTGCTCTCTGCTCTGTTAATGTCTGCCTATGAGTATGCAAACATAAACATCTACCATTGCTGCCTCCTTGGCTTAAATGGTGACCACTGGATAGGACTTGTGGTCTAATGACGGTTGGCGTTAAATGTGTGTGTGTTAGGCGGCGAAATAGAGCGCGTAAGGGACATTATGTGTCAATAAGTTGATGTGTAAATGTGAGTGTGTGTGTGCCTGTGTGTGGCTTCAGGCAGACGCTGGCTGGTTCCTGGCCTTGTCATTCTGTCTCCCACACACTCTCTGATGTGGTTTGAGGCTGCGGCTTTCACTGTGGAGGGGGATCGCCACCGCACACACTCACACTGTTCTCACATGTCTGTGGAAACACACATTGCGCACTGGTATGCAGTCACATTCTCAGAAATGCAGACACACATACCGAGAGAACGCACCAGCGTACGCACACATGCATGCAGCTCAACCCTTAAACGATGTAACAACACAACAACGGCTTGCCAAAGCGTCTGAATGGACACCAGAGCGCATTCATAGATTAACACACACACACACACACAGCGCTAGACGCCATCCGTGGTGCTGGTGGGCTCCCACAATAAGCGGTTAGTTAAATAATATCAAAGACAGATGTTGGCTCTGGTCCCATCATACTTTGTGTGTGTGTTTTTATCGTGTGTCTGTGATTGAGAAACAGAGGGGGAGCGCCCTGGGAACACGCTTCCTTCGAAATCATTTCTTTTACATAAATAATTTTTCATTGATTGCATTAAAAATGTTTTGGAAAATAAAGATGTGCAGTTTATCTTAACGCTGTGTGATTCTTCTTTACCAGCTGGAACAGTGTGGCTGGTTTCGATTAAACCTCGTCTATTTGTCAAAAACCTGACTGACACAGTAACAAAACTTGTAGTTCAGTTAAGAGCACTGAAGTGAAAAGAAGGCTGATATTTCCATCTGCTGTCATTTAAAGTTCTGTTCTGGGGCCAGCACCATGAAGACACAAGCGCAGGAGACAGCAGTGACAACAGATATGATGCTGATTAAGTCAGATACATCATAAAAGGAGGAGCTGGGTTGCAAAGTGGTTTGTAGTTAGAAGTGCAGCACCTGCGGGAAAGCTAAATTGAACTTCCCTGTACTGCTTTTATTTTCTGTTAGGCATTTGAATACGCAGAGTGAAGGATTTTGGCTAGGCAACCTACACAGATGTGCTTGCATGCAGTCCTCAAAAAAAAAAAAAAATGCTGTAGATAAAATGCTGATTGGTTAAAATATTTGCTTGAACAGGAAGAGGTGCGACAGTGTGGTTCACTGCGAAGTACAATAGGACGATTACTGCAGTAGACAGTTTTAACATGTGATTTAACTACAGTACAAAGGACCAAGGACAGCAGGCCACAGATCATTTCTTCCACATATTTTTGACACTGCCCTCGGCTGACAGTACACAGCTACAACATATAGACGACAGTCTGGAAAGTTCTGCACAGGACCAACGCACAACCCATAAAACATTCTTCTCTGAAAATGTGCTCCTTGAACTCATTGGTGTTTTGGCTCATGTCATCGCTTTGCAGCTAGGAAGAATCAGTTTTTCTTGAACGTTTGCCTTGTCTCAGTACGAAGGGTGATAGATTGAGTTGTGAAGTTTGGTTTGCAACAAAAACACGCAAAAAGCCGCCGCCTGCCAAGGTCGGAGCCGCTGACCTTACTCTTGAAAATGTACCTTTTACCTCCTAACCCACCTCCACCAGTAAGTTTTTCTTACTCACAAAGGGAACAAAAACAGTGTGAAATGACATGCAGAGAAGGCTGAAATGTGATGCACAAAGGCTTCTCAAAAGTGGCACGTTGCTGTTTGAAAGTTTGTGATTTATGTTGTTTAATGATACAGTGATGCCCAGGTATGCTTTGTTTCACTGTGATGTAACTTAAAAGAATGCAGTAAAGGGGAAAAAAGTGGGGGTAACAATGCCCCCCCCCCACTTCTGGTGCCCTTGCTTAGTATTCGGTTTACAAAAAAAAAAAATGCAATAACGGAGACAAAATTTTATAGAATGCTGCACCTTTTTTTTTGCTTTAGCGAAACATGTTTACTTTAAGTCATTTAAGCTAATTTAAATGGGATGCATACAGTGTGTGTTTGTTTTTTTTATTATCTGTACTGCAATTTTATCATCATCTCGAGAACAATTTTCATCTAGCAATGTGACAGGGCATCAGGCACACTCAAAAGGCAGACACACAGACACACATCCACACACACGTACTGAAGAAAAACCACAGTCTCTCGTGTACTTGTAGCTACAAACCAGAGAAGTTCTGCCTTTCTCACACTCACACTTTCACTTACACACACACACACACATTCACACACACATACACAGGTATTGAGGCTCCGTATAAACTCTGTTACTGACCCCTCTGCTGGTTGCATGATGAATTCTATATTTGGGATGAGCCATGTACATTTGCACTAATCTTAAACTAATATCTCCTCGACAAGTGAAATATGTTGCGCATCATGTGAAGAGAGAGGAAAGGTGTAGGAAGAATGGATGGATCACAGAATGAAGATCTTCAGTCTTGTTTAGTTTTGGTCTTTGTAAATATGAACATTGTGGTTCATATTTTTTCCTATGCATGGCAGTATTTTTTTTTAAAGTACTTGTTTATTGGCATCAAAAGCAGGGACCCATGGATAGAATGTGCCTTGTTTCAACAGGCCACATATAATGGCACGTAAGGCAGGTTGGCTGCACAGATTCATGCTTTCGATGCCAAATTCTGACCCTTGCGACAGTTCTGGTGTACCTGTACCCACTGCTGCCTCAAATTTCTGCTCTTGGTTGGCAGGTGTAGAACCTGCTGTTATGGTCTTGTAATGTGGTCTTGCACAGATGTGGGTCAAAGTCACTAAGATCACACTTTCTCCTGCGAGATGCATGATGCTCACCTGAACTGAAACTCATCCAGTCACTGGTATTCTGCTAAAACAATTAAATTCGAACACGCTTTTATTCGTTGCTCTCTTCCTTTTGCCCTTCACCTTATCTCTGTGAGTCTTGATTATCAATAATGGCTCCTGCCACTCCCACTGCTATTTCTGTCTCTTAGAGGGCCTCTTTAGGGGCCCTGCCGTCCCTTATTTCCTGCAAGCCTGTCTCTTTAAGGTGATGTTTGTTTATGCCGAGGCTTAGCTCAGTGAGACCTGTGCAGGCTCAGTGCTGGGCTCCTTTCATAGGGGCTCCATTTTGTTCTTAATAAAATGGCACTCAGTGGCCGGGGGACTGGCAGGCACCCAGCTCCCTAGGAAACCAAAGAATGCTGGCCTTCATTTAGCGACAAACAGCAACTGCCTGAGGAGGGTAGTTCTCCACTCTTGCTCCTCAATACTACTGCTGCTGCTGAGGCCTGTGTGTGTATGTATGTGTGTGTGTGTGTGTGTCACTGTGGAATGGGGCCACGGTTGAAGGAGTCAGGTATGGCGACTCCTCACATAGCTTGTCTCTTGTTGACGTTTGCTTACACCATTCTGTCCTTTCTGTCCCCGTCTCGGCTGGCCACTTGAAAACATGCAGCGCCACTTCTCGTCCGCTGCTTCTCTCGCCCCCTAACTCTCTCTCCATCACTTGGTGTGAATGGTGGGAACAGAGCAGCCATTAAGATGCATATTTAGAAGGGTTTACCCCTCCTTCTCCTCCCATCTCCCATACACTCTCATAACACACACACATAATCACTTAAGAGTGCTTGTCACTGGAGCACACACACACACACACACACACACACACACACACACACACACACACACACACCACTGCATGCATAAACTCATACACACTGAGGCATATTTGTTGGATAACTCTGTGTTAATGACCGCTCCAAACTCAGGCTGGAGTTTTCCCTACCCTGCCATCCACTTCTACTCTCACTTGGTTCCATAAATGTGTCAGAGGTATTGATGTTATTTTCACCAAGAAGTAGCCTGCAGGGCTGAAAAATGAAGGCATCGTGGAATTAGCAAAAAAAAAAAAAAACACCCTGCAGTTCCCTGAGTGGCCTCTAGAAACTGGCCCCCGAAATGCAAATCACAGGCAGTGGTGGTATTTTCGGTTGCTCTCTTATTTCCCAAGGGGTTTGCCACAGCGGATGGATCCCCGTGTTTGATTTGGCACAGATTTTGCACCACGTGCCCTTCCTGATGCAACCTCAACCATTTATTTGGGCTTGGGACTGGCACTAGGGGTACACCAGCTTATGACTCCTTGAGGCGGGGTTTGTGTCTCCTCCTGGTCTCTGATCTTTAGCTTGCAAGGCAAATATGTCAACCTTACCTGCTTACAGCCTTGTAGCCATATTTCTCTTTTCATAATAACTAGTAGGGGTTCAATTTAAATAAGTTATGCATTGTTATGATTATGGCATTGTTGATCGAGATGTGTGCTTACAGATTGACCACAACTGGGATGTTGGTACCTTTTAGAGCACTTAAGAAGAATAATTTTACAAATAACAGAACCCAATTGATATATCGATATATCAGTGATATATCAGCTGATATTAGTTGTTTGCTGATATATCCGTATTAACATTTGTAATGGGCAATAAATAAAAAAAACAAGTAAAGAAGAGATGGGAAAAACATCCTTCAATCAATGCATGAATGTTGATGTTGGATAGTTTGTCCACCAGAGGGCACTCTGCAACACCCCTGTTAGCAACACGTTTGGAATGCCACAAACACAATAACCAGCTGATCTGACTAGAACTGGGCAGTGCGTAAAAAAAAATCCATGACTTGTTGTGATAAAGAAAAAAAATATCAGCCAATATATATGATATATATGATTTTTAGATCACAAAATATCAGTAACGGTATCAACCTTAAAAATCTTATCCATCCATCCATTTGCTTCCACTTATCCTGTTCAGGGTAGCGGGGGGGGGGGGCGCTGGAGCCTATCCCAGCTGGCATAGGGCGAAAGGCAGAGTACGCCCTGTACAGGTCACCAGCCTGTCGCAGGGCCAACACAGAGAGACAGACAACTAATATGGCTTGCTTTGATGATAATTGCGCTGTTTTTTGTCAAGTTCTAGTATTTGTTTTGCATGGTACATGTGCACTAATTAGCAGTGTTTGCATGATGCACCCGTAAGATCTAGGGAGGCACCTTTGCTTGCTGATAATGGGGCATTCCTCTGTATATGGTCACTTTTGGCTTTAAAGACAACAACAAAGTGGAAACAGTCCAAATGATGTAGTCCAAGCTTCCAGTCTGAATACATTTGTCTTTTATATACAGTTTACTTTTTTACCTTGACAGGGCTAGAAAGGAAAAGGAAAGACACGGATTTTTAATCACAAGCCAGTAGAAATACTGGCTTGTGGCTTGGCACAGGAAAAAAAAAAAGAAAAGAAAAAAAAATTGATAGCCCGAGATGAGACATTTAAATACATGTCTGGCAGATCAGGCACATTTTAGTAATCTGATAACAGAGGTCGCCGAGACACAATATTAAAAAGCCAGGTGTACAGATACCAGGCAAAAATCAGTTGGCTGCTTAAATGGGAACAAAACCTTGAGTGTCCACTCGCCTTTTTTTCAAGCTCGAGAGACTACCATGACCTGGATGACTGAGAGCCTACACAGACATAAAACCTTGAGTTAGTGATGCTAAGAAAATACGTTTAAAAATATATAAAAAGGATTGGCAAGCACAGCAACTGGTGCATTTGACATTTCATGCCAACAGTTTCTCATTAAGTGAAAGAAAAAAAAGAGCAGGCTGACATTTATAGAAACAAAATAAACAAAGTGGGAAACACGATGAAGAGTGAGGTGAAGATGATACGTGCGAATCCCTGAGAGCAAAGTCAAACTAAGAGCAAGGAGAATGCTGAGAAGGAACAGAGGATGAGATAGAAGCCTGGGAAAAAGGAGCGACGAAGGAGTAGAGAACTCTGTTTTGTGTTTTGTCTCCTCCTAATGCGACGCATATGAAACGTCTTGGAAACAATGAGTCACCCCCAGAAAGGGATTGTCGCCTCCATCGGGCCCAGGCAGGCTCTACAAGATTATACCGACGCTTGTCATTTGGTCTCTGACTTTACCTCGTAGTGAATTTTCACTGTATTAACCGTCTGCCTTCATTAATGTTTGGCAGAATGAGGTGATGCTGAAGTATTTTTCTTGTATGCACACAAGAAAAACTGAATGCACATTGTCAGGATGTACATAAGCAATGTGAGGAGAGATGGAGGGCACCGCAATGGCAGCCACTGATGTGTAGATGTTCGAGGAGAAGTTGGACAAAGAGAATAGATACTTGTAAACCCATCATGTGGAGTTGTCTGTTCTATCTTCCTTTTTCCTTCAGCTGCTGCACTCTTTCAAAATAAACCCTTACAAGTCAAATCTTCTCGCTCCCTTTTTGTCCCACCCACGCGTGCACATCGATATACAAAGAGGCGCAGTCAATCCCTGTCAAGTTTTCACTCGTTGTCCCCCAGTCTGGCAGTGTTTTCATCCATCAAACTGGTTGATAGACAGTGAAAACCTTGTTTTTTCCCCTCTCTCTCATCTAAAACTGACACACAATGTTAATCACTTACTGTTAGCCCTGTATGGTGTCTTTTTTGGTACACAGGGCTAGCTGTCGGTGTGCTGATTGATTGGCAGGCCTAGCTGCTAGAATAGCCGGTTATCTGGGGAGGTACAGCAATCAAGAGCAAGCAGCAGTGCGCAGGCAGTTGCCTTTTCCATGGGGCCAATTAGAGGGGAGATTTCCTAGCAGATTGCTGTAGCTCTGTCTGTGTCTGGGGCTGTGCTTTGGTTTGATCCCATGAAATTAGCCTGAAACAATGGGCTATCCACTCTGCCCTTAGCTGCAGTCGGTCAGATCTGTATATCCCTCAGTGTCTTTTCATTTCCACCATCTATATCTTTTTTTTTGTCTTTCACTTGTGCCTTTTTTTTCATTTTTCATCCACCTTTCTGTTTTTTCCACTTTCCATTCATATTTTAGTTCATCTAATCACCACTGTCCTCTCCTTTTCTCTTCTCTCTCTCTGATGCAGTTGTCTTTAACCAAAGGGAAGTATGAGGAGTCAACTATTTTGATTGAAGGTCACATCTTCTCCTCACTTTAGAGTGTGAAAATAAAGATTATAATGGATTATTCATGGAATATGCTACATCTAGTGAGAGGGACATAAGACGCAGAAAACAGTGAGCCAGGGTGTGCTTGTCTCTAAATACAGAAGACATTATGCAGGTGTTTTCACAGATCAGGTGTGAAGAATGAATTGAATGTAGAGCATCTTGTTGTTTTATGCCTTTTTTAATCATAGTTGCTTCTGCATAAGCAGATACCTTCACATAAAAATACAGCATTGTGCAAAAGTTTTGAGCCAACCCTTATTCCTTTATATTTTTCTTCCAAGGATCCAGACTTTCTTGTAATTTTTTTTTAAGCGAGCAATAGTTCTTCAGTCTTTCTAAAGGTCTTTCAGTGATCCCAAACACACTGCCAGTGCAGTACCGAACATACCTGGATAGAAAAACACACAATGGAACACTATCAGTCATGGATTGGTCTCCCCAGAGCCCAGACCTCAACATTACTGAAGCAGTGTGGGATAATCTTGACAGAGAACAGAACAAAAGGCAGCCAAATATTGACTTTCAAGCGCATTGGAATTGTATACTGTATTTCAACGTATATGTTTCAATAAACTGCTGCACCTATTTCCCATTTTCCTAGCAAAACATTTAAAAAAAATAGGGGTGGCTCAAGACTTTTGCACGATTCTGTAACCAGACATCTTCACATAGAAATAGATGGGTAAACATGCTAAGTATATTCTTCTGTCATTGTGCCCTTGACTCAAGATTTTGCCTTACAACTGGAGTTGGTGGCTAAAGACTGCTCCTAGTACTTTATAAGAGTTAAATGCAGAGAATATGTTTCCCTATGGAGATCAATAGAAGCGATCTTACCCCTCATACCCCTTAATGGGAAACACGTGTACACTGCACATGTGCTGCCCTGCACGAAACTGGTTGTTTTAATCATACTGACTGTGAGTCTACACAGAAGGTTGCATTAAGTTTATTTCTTTGCATATGTTACATATTTTTTATTAATCCATAGAGTACCTGGACATCTCCTACATGCTCAAACTGTGCTCAACTTTTACCTCATCATTTTACTTTTTTTTTTCATAAGCAGTCACGTGGCATGTGTGGCCTTCTTTCTGTCTTCTCTAGCTCTTTCAGGCTACCAACAGCAAGCAGTTTGGGGGTGGGGGGCAGGTGGATGAGCGCAGTAAACAAGAAAAAAACAACAGGGAGAGGGGGAGGTGAGAAAAAAAACATGACAGGCAAGACAGAGAAGAGCACTGGGATGAAGGAGGATATGGAGAGGATGAAGTGAAGAGGAAAGAGGGATTTGGGCTGTGAAATGAAAGACGTGGTGGGATGAATCGGGGTGGTCCATGTGAGCGAGTGAGCATGTGAGACCCAGAAAATAAGATGCTGTAGGAATATTTGAAATGTCAGAGTTCTTTCCTGAGTGGAAACAGTATTCTCTGTTGATTTGTTGGGGAAGCAGGATACATTTCTACAGTTTGCACCTCTTGTAGACCACCCCAATGAAAATGTTAAATTTACTGAGTCCTAGGCATTTTCTGGTGAATGACTTGGTGGCAAACCCTTGAATATTGCCTGTATAGTAAGAAAAAACATTTAGGATGTGCTGAAAAAAAAGCCAGTAATAAGCTTCATGACTGTGTGAAACTGCGTGAAACGTAAGGTGGCTTTTTGGGGTTGCATGCTTAAAAAAAAAAAAAAAAGCTGAGAAACAGTCATCTAGATGATGAATTGGCTGTTAAAGCTTTTTTTTTTTCCACGATGACCTTGTGAGTAGTTGAATTCCTCTGGTTTATTGCACATTTCAGTGGGGATGCCAAGCCTTTAAAGTCCTACTAATGACCTAACACACACATATATTGTACATATATGCTGGACACTTAAATACACATGCACTTTTTTTTTCTGTGCACCCACATATGTCCTCATTATATTTCTTCACACTCATGCACAAGCTACCAAGTCAGACGCATTTCCCCATCAAAGGAGTTCCTACATATACACATTACATTACACTCACACACGCTCTCCCCCTCCCTTTGGTTTTTCCTTTATCTTTTTTTTCACCAGAGGCTTTTATAGAAGATCAGAGTAACAGCAGATACCTACATCCATTAGGGCTTTCCAGTCACTCAACAGCAGTATTGTGATACAGGAGGGCAGGGAAAGGGACACACTTGTCGCTCAATGGCAGCCTAAGGGAGCACTGCTTCCATCTTGACAGATATCTTTCTCTCTAATGCCCCCAAGAGAGGCCTACCTACCCCCTTGGTGACTGATGCGCAGAGAGACAACAGGGGAGATCTCTTGAGAGACTGTATCCAAAAATAAAGATGTAGGTGTATAGTTTTATCTTTTGTGTGTGTGTGTTTGTGTGCAAGCACTGTGTGGTGGAATTTTGTTGATGCCACACTCAGTTTGGTCCCTGAGAAACATTCATGCTTAGTTTATTTTTCCAACACAACAAACTAAATAATCTGTTTGTGATGATTGGATGATAGAGGAGATGAAATTCTTGTGTTTTTCCAGGAGCAAAAAAAAAAAAAAAAAAAAGACTTTATGGTTGCATTCTGCAGAATGTGCCTTTATGATGTTTTGATTTTCTTTTTAATGATGTTGTTGTTACGCGGAGTACTGTGCAAAAGTCCTGAGTCCCCTCGTTTCTTTATATTTTGCTAGGAAAATTTTACATAGGTGCAGTGATTTGTTGAAACGTTTGCACACATACATGGAAATACAGTAATGGGCTCCGGGGCAGCCAATCCATGACCGACAGTGTTCCATTGTGTGTATTTTTTTTAATCCAGGTATGCTTTTACTGCACTGGCAGTGTGTTTGGACTTGTCATTGTCATGCTGAAAAATGAAGTTTTTGTCAATCATATACTTGCCAGATGGTGTTGCATAATGGATCGAAATCTGATGGGACTTTTCTACGTTCATAATTCCATCAGTTTTGAGAAGATCTCTAACACCTCTGGCTGAATTGCAGCCCCAAACCACAACAGAACCTCCACCGTGTTTTACAGATGGCTGTGGACACTCACTGTTGTACCTCTGTGCTGACCTCCGCTGTACATATTGATGATCATTTGAACCCAAAAGTTCTAATTTGGATTCATCACTCTTTTGTAAACTGGTATACCTCAGCCTTTTCTCCCTGTTTGCCTTAAGAATTTAAGAAATTACCTTAAGAATGGCTTCTTGACTGCCACCCTTCCACTGAGACATTTATTTTTTAAAGATTTACTTTCAGGCTTTTTTGCCTTTATTAGACAGCATGGACAAGACAGGAAGGAGGGGGAGAGGGCTGGGGAGGACATGCAGCAAAGGGCTACAGGTTGGACTTGGACCTGAGCTGTTGCATTTCAGCCAAGGGGCATATGGATGCCTGCTCACCCACTGCCCCCACTAAGACTGTTATTGCTGATGAGGCTTTGGTGAACACTAGATGGATCAACTGAAGGACCAGGTGCATGACTTCCAGAAGACTATCTACACTAGACTGTTCATCTAGTGTAGATTGATTTTGGGGGGGCTGCCACACTTTCTTTTGTCCTACAGTTGTCCAGTTTTCTCAGATTTTTAAGGACACACTGTACGCTCAAAATATATGCCAGGTTCTCATACTAATAAAGCTAATAGCTCTTTGGGAATGTTAGTGCAAAATATTATTTTATGTCTATCAAACTGTGTTATATTTGGAAAATGACAAGAAAGTCTGGCTCCTTAGAAGCAAAATATTAAGAAATGAGGGGTGAGTTGAGACTTTTGCACAGTACTGCATCAGTACATCTGTACTTATTAAGAGAATCAGCGAGTTAGTATAGCGTGTTATTTCAGCTTCCTGGAATAACTTTACTGTAGAAGCACTCTGTTTTTCCTGAAAAACGCAGCTCTGCTGACACCAGTGAATGTCATGATCGAGGCTCCTCACCTGCTCACAAACCCAGATTTACCTCATTTATACATTTAACACAATGCATGACCTGACCCAGGTTGTGTTAATAATTCCTCTATTAAATAGTGGGTCTATATAATAGTTCTAATGAGGAGGAGAAGTGAGATGGCTCCAGTGTGCCTTGCAGCTCTTTGCTTTGAATGAGTAGCTGTCCAGTGATATTTCTCTTAGAGATTTTGATGACAATACAACAGGATGCAACCCCAGCCTGAGCAAACAGAGCAGGAGAAGATTCTTTGGCCTCTTGTGCTCCAATTTGCTGGCTGACTGCAGAAAGACAACACTGTCTCTTTAATGTGGGGAGGGTCAGAGGTCACTGTATTGCATTTGTAAGGTCAGCGGTTGAGGTCACACTCAGCTCTGGGCCTTCCTGCTGCAGACAGCTGGGTCATGCCACCTACATAGAGTCCAATTATCCTTGCCAACTAATAACTCTTCAGCCTGTTCCATTGCACTGCACGCACGCTCACATGCACAAGCATGCACCCTGTTATACAATGAATGTCTTTAGATGTTCCAGTGTATGTGTATGTATACAGATAAATCCTAAACAAAAGGGAGACCAATAAAACAAACCAGTTGAAGTCTGGACAATTAAAAGCAGAACAACACACTTCAAAACTATTTGAGGCAAAAAAAAAAAAAAAAAACTATCTTGGCATTGGCATAATCATCAGAGAAACAGTGCTGATGTGAATGAGCCAAGCATTGTAAAGCATATTCCAAACAGCCAATGTCAAATATAGTTTAATTGCTCCATCTGAAGCGAATGATGTGCTTCTTCTAAATTATATTCAGTGTCACAGTAAGTGACAGTGACCCTCAGTTTGACCCATTTCCACTGAAGTGCATGTGCATTTTGGAGGAGTGTCAAGGATTTTTCGTCACAAGCCTGGAAAGTTCATCTCACCCTGTGCCAGAGGGACCAAACATCATGTCATATCCATAACTGGAGAGTAAAAGCAAAGTTCCAGATAGACACAGTATATCACTCTTGCCTAAATTTTCTGCAGGTGGAAAAACCTTGTTGCATTATAGATCCATTCTGTCTAAGAACCCTGCCTACCTTTCTATTTATGTCTTAAGTGATGTGACTGTCCTGCCAAACCACTTTTATGGCAAGCAGATGACATTCTTATTTAGTTTACTCAGGGCTTTATATGCAGCGAATAGAAATTGCTGAGTTTTGAGACAAGAGCAGTCTACTGAATAGACACAGACTTAGCGTAACCGACCGTACTGCCAAACCCACATGTAAGGAAAAATACAGAATGCAAGAGAGACAGAGTGGGCCAGAGAGATGAGATATTTTGAGGTGTATCCTGGCTGTCTGGCTCTGGCTAATGCCCTCTTCAGTGAGGTGGAATGGCACATAAGCTCCCATTAATACAGGAATGAGTTGAATTTAGCTCCGTCTGCCTCCACGGCTGGCCTGGCCAGCCCCCCTGGCTTTCCATGAAGTGTGGGGTGCAACACTTACTGAAAAGCTCTATGCTGTGCTCCGGCATGCCACACCCTCCTGACACCCCCAGCGCTTTCCTTTGTTCTCTAACTATAGCTGTAGCCACGCCAAGGCCCCCTGACTTAAATATTCCACTATAAAACAAGTGATAATGAACATTAAAGCACCGAGTGCTGGTAGTTGACTGAGCCGCTAAGCACATACTGCCATGTGCGTATATGCACACACGCAATGAGTCGCATGTATGTGCGCACATACAGCGACGTTACGTTAGACGCGAAGCGCACACACGTGACACCACTCCCTCTTTTGCATGTGCGCTCCAACAGAAGAATCAAAAAGGAAAGTGAAGAGAGAGTGGATGAGAGGTGTAGAGACCTGGGAGTGGAAAATGATTGATCCGTTTAAAGGTCCTATAAATCCACTAGCAGATGTGGGTATAAAAGGGGGGTGTACATGTCTTTCCTACCTGGCAACCCGTCTCAGCATCACAACAGGGATATTTATACTGTCCATCCTACAGTAAGACCTTGACAAAGCCTTCACGTGCCAGGAATGGACAAGGAAATTAGCATACACTGTTGCTTTCTTACTTTAATTATGGCAATTTTGTTCCAAAGGCTTGCTTGGTTTTGTTAGTTGGTGTGAAGTTTTGTTTGCCGGTGAAATTAATGTGCTGATTCATGAATGTTACTATTATTGTCTGTGCCTTTGAGTGTGTGTATGGCTATTGATGAGTAGTGAGAGCTTTTACGGTAAACTGTATGTAACTGACTGTGGGGCGTCTGTACTAAGGGAGGCTCCATGTAAAGGTTGCCTGTCTCTGGAGCTCCCTGGAGTGCCCAGGCAGCCAGGCACCTTTGACCAGGGTTGGGCCCCCTTAGGCCTTCACACACAGTCACACACACACACACACACACACACACACACACACACACACACACACACCTCTCTGTGGGCCCCCTGCTCTCCCTGGGGTGAGATGAGCCCACCAAGGCCCCTCCTGGAGCAGTTCCCCCTAAAGCCTAGGCTCTCCACCTCTCTTACCAACCGCTCCACACAGACGTGGCCAAAAGCCAGGGGACGCCACTGTCTGGATCAGGGGTTGAGGCTGGTGGAAGATATGCGTGTGTAAGTGTGCACATGCCTGTATATGTGCATGTGTGAGTGTGTTTTTGTGTGTTTGCGTATATCTGCAGAGGGGTGGGGGGGTCTATCCCCAGACACAAGTTGCTCAGTTTTTTGGAGAGTCTCTGGCCCACCCAAGAGGAAAGAGTAGGAGGAGAAGTGTGTGTGTGTGGGGGTGTGGGGGGTGGGGGTGGGGACCACGGCCTTGGGGGAACAAAGCCTTATTTCAAACTTGCCGAAAACAGGGGTCTTTATGCTGTGATGCTGGGGCCCCCCTCCTATGTAGGGAGATGTTATCGCAAAGATGCAATATCCACCTCGGCATAGGGCCGGGGGGCGGGGGGGTGCATAGGCCTCCAGTGTTACACTAAGTACCCTGGGGCACTGACCTCACTAATGAAGTCTCCCTTGGCTGCTGCCTGCTGCTACCCACTACTGTACCCTCCTTTGTCTTTCACATGGAGATCTCTCACTCTATTTGTCTGTCTGCCTTTCTGTCAGCCTGCCTGCCTGGCTGCTAACAACAGCTCTGTGTGTGTGTGTGTGTGTGTGTGTGTGTGTGTGTGTGTGAGAGAGAGAGAGACCATTGGTCATATTTTTCTACATTGATAGTTTGTGTATACAGCTTATTGTTAGGATGTTTTGTTCTTGCGTGGTGGTGTTTGTTTGTTTTGTCTGCTGTCTTGAATTGTTCCACAATCCCTCTCTTTCTTCTTCTCTGTCATCCATCAATCCGTACGGCTGTTTCCATAGCTTACTTTGAAGTGTCTCCCTGATTTACTGTCCGGCGGTCTCTTACAGTTCTTTTGACTTTGAAGCTTTCAGTTATCTAACCATCGAAGCCTCCTCTTTTAAGCTCACTGTGATTTTTATATGCGGCCTCGAGTTTGCGTTTAAAGATGTTGCACCAAGCTCCTCTGGGAATGCACAAGTGGGAAAAGGGAAATTTGATTTTGCAAGATGGGGATCGGGAGAAAAGCACAATTAAAGTGGACAACCCACATTCCTGTGTGGAGCCAGTGGCCTGGGGATAGGATTTGCTGAGTTTTCCTGACAGCTTGGAAATCCCACCGCTCCACGGCTTGATCCTCGTCTTAGCTTGCATCTTCTGCCCCAACCCAAAATTTAAGGAGGGAATAGTGATATTAATTTAGAGGGAGAGAGAAGAAGGCTGTGGGGAGTTTGTGTGAGTTGACACTGAGGATTTGCAAGCTATAAAAGCAAATGACAAATTGATTTTACTGTAAAAACATATCGCTCAGTGTTGATATGTCAGTGTTGCAAGCAAATCTTTATTTAACACCAGGGAAATAGAGACAGTACACATTTGCTCGCAGTGGAAGAAAAAGCAATTCATGGCTTTCCACTGACTTTGTATTTCATGATGGGGCCTTCTTGTCATTTCAGTCTCTTAGCAAAAAGCTGATGAATGCCTTAAAGATGTAGTGTGGCTAGATTAAGTGTCCCAGACCAAGTTTTTATGAACTTCTGAAATGATAAACTGAGCTGTGAAGGAGATAAAAGTCAATAGTGGCAAAAAGACATGAAGTAGGAAGAATAGAAATACTGGGATCCTCACACTTAGTATGCCTACCTGTGCAGCAAACATTTTGCCACTGAAAAATGCAGATAAATATGTAGTTCTTGGCTGCTGTATTTTTTTGTTATATTTGAGTCCATCCATCTGTTTTTTCCACTTTTCCAATTTCTGAATATAGAGCAGGGTTTTCAGAATACATCACATGACCCGCTGTCCGTATAGTACAAGGGGCTGAGTTCTTCTCCCATGAGATGTCTAAAGCTCAGCCAGTAGCTTCTTTTTGGTTGTTCCCTTATCCACCAGTGGTCACCACAGTGGAAGGCTCCACATATTTGATTTGGCAGAATTTTGCATGAGATGCCCTCCCTGATGCATCCCACAATGCCATATTTTGAATTCACTGGATCTTTTATTCAGGGAGTTTTATACAGTCAATACGTACTGAAGGAGCGTGGCACTCCTTTGAGGCATTGAGAAAAGAGAACATGCCTCTTTTCAATTCCACAATGCCCAGACCCTGGAGAGCCAATGTGGAAAGTTTGCTTTAGCACCCGCTGGGTTAGAAGATGAAAGAGATTTGGAATGACATGGGTCTATGTATGGGGGACGAGGGGGAGCTCTGAGCATGGTGGGGCTTTTATCTCTTTATCCCGTCTGGCGTGCTGTGGATGGAGTCGACCTACATCAGCTGTCCACTTTTCTCCAGCTGCCCATCACCGTGCGGTCCAAAGCTGGCCTGTCTGCTGATGGATTACCTGGGCGAACAAGCGTACCCCTTCATCTCCCTTTTGCTCTGAATATACAGCTCACTCTACCCTGCTTAAAAAGCCCTCACCTGAGCACGGCCTGCATGGCCCTTGAGTTCAGTTATAAAAAGATGAAGGGGTCTGGAGTTTGGGCGTGGTGGAGTAGGACTAAGGCATTGGCAGAGGGACTGCTGCAGTGGTGTTTATGGGGGCTAGCCAGGATTAGTTGGCGGCTGGTGGTTATTGATTCAATTTGAGATGCTTTTTTATCTGCAAGCCGCCTAAGGCCAGTGCACATGCTAGCTTCCTCCATTGGGCCCTAATCCCTGCTGGTTATAAAAGGAATATGCCTTTGGTGTTGGAGGAGATGCTCTGAATGCCTGCGTTGCAGCAGAGTAGGCATCTGTCATGTGTGCGCTTGGTTGAGCCGGCACTGGGATCAGGGGGGCTCGGCATGTTGGCTGCAGGTTTTAGCTAGTGCTGAGAGCTAGAGTAGAATGCGAGCTGGTGTATTGGTATGCGCTCATAAGTTTTACTGCTGGTAGTATGCATGTCTCTAGCACTAAAATACATGCATGCTGTAAAAGAACTTGTGAGAATCCAGAATTCAGTGATATAATTTGTGATTAAAGTCAAACTGAGGCTTTAATAATAATGCCGGAAATGTTTTAAAGTAGTCAGTCTCATTGCAAAAAAGACAAATTGCCTAATATGATTATAAAAGTGAAAGAATGAGAGAAACTGAGTGACAGGCACCAGAAGAGAGTCATGGGCAGAGACCAGAGGTTAATGAGAAGACCAACAGAGACTGATGGATGATGAAAGAGTGATTCAGCTCTATTTCTCATCCCCTCCCTCGTTGGCGTGTTTATTCTGAGATTGTCATTTGTCATTGGTGGAGGTCCTTTCTTTCCTTCCTGCGACAGCCAGCTCCAAATCATGCGCAGACAGATGGAGGGGCCAGCGAACTCAAATAGAAATGGGATGGGGAGGGTGGGGGGAGAACCAAGGCCAGCATCCCACGTTTGATGTGTCTCCCCTGGGCCTCATCCGCTCTGTCACCCTCCTGGATGGTGCTGACAGATGGAACTTCGAGGCACTAACCCGCCGGGGACAGTAACACAGAAGTATGAAACAGAAGGAGGGATGAGTGTGAAAGATGAATGACTTAATGAATGGATGCTGATGTATGAAACGACGCAAAAGGCAAGGGAATCTCACCATTTCAGCCTTTCAGCACACACGAAGCATGACTCAGATTTCATAAGCGTAAGTGAACATTGTGTTAATCGGTAACACGTTGTCACTTTTGAGAGTGTCTGACAAGAAAAACATAATCAACCACATAGGCGCCATGTTGCTGTTGGTGCTCCTATAGCTATCTAATGACAATGCGCACTTAAAATGTTGTTATACTTTTAAAAGACTCAGTTTTAGGTAAAGGTTAAGAGATCACTGGACTAACTAGTTGTGCTTTGCCTTCTTAGTTGTGCAGTCTTATTTCATGGAAATATGTTAGCAGTAGCACAGACAATGCATGTAGCCACGGAGGAGCTCCAGCAGTAGAAATGACAGGCACTGTATGGTACTACAGTGTCAGCTGAAAGTTCCACAGGTAACCACTAGAGGCTGACAAACTGCTGTGATCAGCCACAGCCTCACCGCAACTACTGTACTGCAATACCACACAAATTAACAGCAAACAATAAACTAATACACACAGACACTATCAATTAACTGCAATGTATTTTAAACCACACACCATCAGGATGTAATAAAGAGAGCCTGTGTATTTTTTTTTTATCGCCCATCATTTTTTTTATTTAGTCCACTCTAAATAAATTGTCTCTGTCTGCTGCTCTCCTAAACACCTGCCACATTTGCTGAAAGGCAAGAGTTGAGATACATTCACAGATAAGTGTATCTTACATACAGCATACAGCTTTATAATACTGAAAGTATGCTATTAATAACTCGATATTCCGGATGTCTGAATAGTGATGATGGAAGGGGACTGCAACAGCTCTCTCAGTTTTCTCCTTCTATTCAAGTCTGTGCTGCCACACTCTGAATGGATAATTGCTGCTGTGTCTAGCTGTTGGCCATATTGGAATTAGATGCTGGATGCACTGGAGGGGACAGTCGCAGTGTCGAGCACACGCATGAGCCGAGCAGGAGACTCGGATGATAAAGGTGTAGGAGATTAGGGCCGGCTGCCTGGAAGACACTGCCTCATTTCCAGTTACCTGGGTTAAGGAAACTTGCTTTAGGTTTCCCCTGTGGCTCGGAGTAGATGTTGAGTCTACTAGATTTATTTTTTTTTAACTTTTAGCAATTTGAGTGAAATCTTCTGCTTTTGATGGACCCAGGGAAACTTGTTTGTGCACACATATGTGTTGTGTGACATTTTCTCTGCTTCTTTTCTCATCCAAACCAAACCAATGCCCCTGAGATCTCACACATACAGTAGTTTTCCTTGTTGCTACCAGCCCAAACCCCAAATTCCATTCACTTATTGGACTATAAATTTACATAGTTGGTATTTGATGTCAACTGTTAGAAACCCCAAGGAGTAACTGATGAGATTATAGATTACCAGCTTTCTTTAAAAGAAAGTGTGCCCATTTCTTTATTAATGTGCTGTCTGGACAGTTACTTCCTGGGCAGTGATTGTCATGGGACAGGATATCATCAGTGAAAGTGAAGCCAAAATATGTAAACTACTCTTGAGAGACCAGTTACAGCTCATAAAAGCTCATGCTTTTCATATTAGTGGATTTGCCATTAGTCAAACCAACAATTCTCAAAATCAAAGAATTTAAACCACAAACAAACAAACAAACAAACAAACAAAAAAAAGCCCAGATACAGTCATGGTAAAAATAAAATTTTATTATGTTTCATATATCAGGACATCATAAAAATAATCTGATACTCAGCAGGTCTTAAAATTAGGTAACTACAGCCTCAGGTGAACAACAACACATGGCATCTTACAGTGGGGTCTTTATTTGTTAAACAATTTTTTAAAAAAAAGTGCAGAAGCAATGTGTAAAAAGCTTAATGGCTCTATAGGAATTCAGAAGTTATCAGCCAGATTCTGATGATCAAATGTACTTGATTAATTGATCATGAAGTGTGAGCACCTTTATAAAAGCAGACGTTTTGGCAGTTTGCTGCTCTGCAGCATTAGGTTGTGTTTTAATTCAATGCAAAGGAGGAAAAGAGCTTAGAGAAGCAAGTGTTGCTGCCCATCAAGCTGCCAAGGTTATAAGGTAAGTTCCAAACATAATTCTACAGTGAGAAAGATTATTCACAACTGAAAAACATTCAAGATAATTGCCAGTCTTCCCAGGAGTGGACATCTCAGCAAACGCACCCCAGGATCAGACTGTGCAAAGCTCGGAAAAAGGACAGCAAACCAAAGAGCTACGTCTTGGCCTTAGTAAGCTTGTTAAATGTTAAAGTTCACGACAGCACAATTAGAAAAATACTGAACAAGAATGGCTTGTTTGGAAGGATTGTCAGGAGAGAACCTTTTCTCTCTCAAATAGACACGGCAGAATAGCTCAAGCTTGCAAAGCTTCATCTTAACAAACCACCAGTTCTGGAACAGTGTCCTTTGGACAGATGAGATTGAGATTGGCCTTAATGTACAGTTTTGTGAAAACCAGACACAGCATATCAGTACAAACACGTCATACCAACTGCCAAGCACGGTGGTAGAGGGGTGATGATTTGAGCTTGTTTTGCAGCTACAGGACCTGGGCACCTTGCAGTCATTGAGTCAGCCATGATCTCCTCTGTATACCAAGGTATTCTAGAGTCAAATGTGAGGTCATCTGTCCAACAGCTGAAGCTTGGCTGGAAATGGGTCATGCAACCAGACAATGATCTCAAGCACAGCAGCAACTCTATAACAGAATGGTTGAAATTTTTCTTTTTTTTACAAGCTGGAATCGTGGGGTGTGCATAATTTTTTTACAGCACTACAAAGAATGCTGTGAAACCAAGTTTAGAGTCTACCTCTGGATTTCCTTCCAAATGGGTGTGGCTGGATGACCTCAAAAGCGAGGCATTCAGGAAACCTGAGTTCTGAACCACCTCAGCTGGCTTCAGACACAAAGGAACAAATTCACAACAAAATGGCTGAAAAAGAAAACAGTCAACATGCTGCAGTGGCCTGGTCAAAGTCCAGATCCGATGGAAATGCCGTTTCGAGACCTTAAGAGAGCTGTGCATAAATGAATGCCTGCAAACCTCAATGAACTGAAGCAGCGCTGTAAAGAAGAGTGAGAGACTGATAAAGTCACACAGAAAATGATTAAAGGTTATTGCTACTAAAGGTGATTCTGCAAGCTACTGAATCACAAGGGGTACTTAACTTTCATGCCCCGCTTCTGCATTTCAGCGTAGTTAGTCCTGCTAAGAAGACAGAGGGTGCACTTTCTTTTTATCATGACTATATCAAATAAATTCAGTGATTTATTAGTTTTCATAATGTGTGTTCAAATGGTCACCTTTAGCTCGGCTGTTTCAAAGAAAAAAGTTGAGCTATTGTCATAGCCTTGGTGGCAGCGGCCTTTAACGTTGGCCATAACTCAAGAACGATGTGAGCTAGAAAGTTTAAATTCACACCATAGATGCATACTGTTCAAGTGAGACCCATCAAACCTTACACACACTTGTGTTAGCAGTTCATTCCTCCACCTGTGTTATATATTGTATTGCTCTGGATGTTCTGATTGCTGCTGCTGCAGCACTGTGAAATACGGAGCACTTATACACTGTTGTCATTGCAATCTCATTTCATAATCTGCATGCAAAGGAGACATGTGTGTTTGTGTTTTTCATCCACTGTGACACATTTGACACTAAGCACAAGTGTTCTGCTTGCTTGTAAGCTTGATTCTAGGAGCAGCAGTTTTATATAGCACTACGCAGTTCTCTTCTTTCAGCTCTCTCTCATTGACCTATTAGCATATTCTTATATGATCTCAGAGGCTTCACTGTTTTGCATCTTTCTCTCATGTCTCCCTTATTCTCTCTCTCTTTTTCCATTAAGCCACGCATATTTAAAACACGACCAGTTTTCCATATTCATACTCAGCTAGACCCTTGTCTAGCCTATAAACATTCTTTGTTTTGGAAGTCATAGACCAGACCTGAAAGCCCTTACATCCCATGTAATAGGGAAAACTCCCAGCCACTGTATTAATTCTTTTTGGTGTATTTTCATTTGCAAAAAATATCAAAAGTTTCATGTTGAGTTTTAGACTATTCCCATTTTGGGAAATAAGCGCATACAGATGATGCTATACGCTACCAATGCCCCCACAATATTCAAGGCAAGGCAAGTTTATTTGTATAGCACATTTTAACAAGGCAATTAAATATGCTTTATATAAAATATATGAAATTAAAATAATTATTTGCAAACAGAAAAGTCTTCCACCTTCATTTAAAAGAACTGAAATTTGCATAAGACTTGCAGTTCTCTGTGTCTTAGTTTCAACTATGTGGCACGCAGAAGCTGAATGCCAGTTCTCAGTGTTTACTTTTAACTCAGGTGATCAAGTCATTCAAGTCATCTACAGGTGGCAGTAATGTGCCCAGATATGTAGCAGTGTGCCAGTAACGGTCGGGAAGAAGAGGATTGGAAGTCGGTAAATACTGATGTAAACAATGCAGGATTTCTTATGGTGAGAGAAATGCACTGAGTGCATGTGTTGTGCTTGATGATATACACAGTTCACTTTGGTGAGCAAAAACCTCGTTTCTTTACAAGAAAATCCTGCAGGGTAGCTGAGACAATGAGAGGACACGTGAGCACTGTAAGGGTTTATGATGTTTGTAGTGAAATGTGAATTTCTGTATGCAAAAGCATACTGACGTGGATTTTCCCATTGTTTTCTCAAAACATGCGCACGAATCTGGGTTGTAATCGAGCAGACTTTCTTTAGTTAACTCTGCAAAAGGTGAGGTTTGAAGGTGCGAATGACAAGAGAGTAAAAAAGAGAGTAGTTCCTATTCAGTCCCTTGAGTTATACATGTGTAGCCTGCTCACTCACCCAGGCAGCATTCGATAAGTAGTACTCAAACGATGATGCAAGAGCAGGCTTGGATACCCTTCTACCTCCTCCTCTCTTTCACCCTTCTTTTTGTCGCCTCAGTCTTTCCTCTCCCAACATCCACCCCCGCTCCTCCTCTTGAACTGACATGGTACCCATCAGGCCAGGGACCAGGCTGGGATTCTGAGGTGGCGCCCAGACTCGGATTATTTACAAGAGCTGTAGCTCTGCAGAGACTGTGGTAATTTTTTTTCTTTCAAAGGATTCAAAGGCATGTTATGGAGAACACAGAATATCTTAGGCCCGATTGTCTCCCCAAGTGTTTCTCTGAATTTTTTTCTGTTGCTCTCTTGGTCTATTTTTTGCAAAGCAGGAAGACTCATCACACTGACACAGTCAAGAAGTCTTGTGCTTATAATTATAAATACTTTTTAAACCACACTTAAACAACTAAGAGGATTAAGATTGCACTTTTTGGAAGTTAATTTGGAGGGATTTGATGAGTCTGACAGGGCTTGTCTGACCACCTCTGGGCCACCCTTGTTGAGCCCCAGAAAAACTTCTGGCTTTTTGTGACAAAGCAAAATGTTCTCCAGACTCTTCGACTACTGGGCAAGACACCTGAGCCAGCCTGGATAAATGCTTTAGCAGGGGATGGTAAGCATGGTATGGTAGTTGGGTGCACGCAGGGGAGATCTCATGGATGTGATCCGGCACATGCCATGTTCCACATGCTCAGAATAGCTAGCCATTCATGGATGTCTCAGTACACACACATACTGTAGAGTAGAGGCCATCAGATGGCAAAAACATTCTGAAGGGAAGGGGATAAGTAGATCAAGCTTAAGAGGGAGATGGTTGTTGAGATTTCAGGCTAGCTGTTGGTTGGAGGTTGTTTCTGGGGAGTGTGCGGCTATGTGGAGTCAGCAGGGGTCAGATTTTCTGTCTTAGGTATCAGCATCCGGACACCAATGCCAAAACAGCACAAACTGCAGAAACGATTAGATGAGGAGGGGGGCCTCCAGTAAGGTTCCTGATCTTTCGTGGTTACTGTAGCCCCTTGGAGTGATGCCAGAAATGGATAGGAAGAGGGGGAGCTGGAGCATGAGACAGCAAAGAGGAAAAGCTTGGTGTCCATCAGGAGTTGGGGAGGGGGTTTGTGACGACATGGAAATCCTGGCTTGTTGTCTTGCTGGCCCAAGTGGGCCACTGATTGGCAGAAAGACCTCAGAATCGAGCCTGGCTGCCTGCTACCTGCCTTTGCTGGGGGCCAGGATATGAGGAATGAACCTGTCACTGACTCCTGCTTGTAAACAAACCAAATACCGTGGGAAAGATTAGGTGTGAAGCAGAGGATGCTGCTGTCTCCATGCCCTGTCTCTCTCTCCCTTTTGGTCTCGCTCATCAACCCCCGACTTTTTCCTCTTGTGTCAGCGAGAAATCAAATACCACCCCCTTCCTTCACTGATGTCCTGAACTTCTGAACTTTCCTAAAACCATGTGCCATTTTATTTGTTTGCCACGTGTACTATTCAAGTGGAGCTCAGCTCTTACTGAGTTAAAGACCCTGTTATCAGCATAAAAGGGCCCAATCACTGGCTGCAATTTATTATGATATATGTTATGGATATTAGTAACTAACAAAGTTTCTGCAGTTACATTTTATTGAGGGGATTGAGGGGAGGGGTGCTACAGGTTTGCATGTTTTGTTCCCTGGTGGGGATAAATATAGACTTCAGTCCTGGTTTAGCGTGTTTGAGTTTCTGCTGGTTTACTTTTAACAGCAAGCCAGTGTCCCAGAATAGGCAAGGTGGGTCTCTATGGCAACCACAGGCTTTGCACATGAGAGATAGAGAACATGGCCATCAGCAGCTAGGGAGGCAGACATTTTTAACCTTGACATTTTTGGAGCGATATCATTACATCTTAGTCCAAGACTTCCCATTGCCAACTGAGCCATGAAACCCACTCTCAATGTTCTTTCCAGTTTTTGAATACTTGTCCCCCCACTCCTCATCCTCTTTTTCCCAACAGGTCTCACAATCAGTCTGTCATTCTTAATAAATGCTGGAAACCAAGTGCTGTTTGTGTGCTGGAGAATCTAGAAATGACTAAGCAATGGCTGGGTTGCAAAGGCTCTCTGGAGAGGCCCTGGGGTGAGGGAATGGAGCTGGAAGGAGGAGCTGGCCCCCGAGACGCCTGCAAGCCGTCGGGATACACACTGGCCTGGCCACAAAAATGAGCCTCTGGCCAGTGTTGGCCGCCCGTCTGGCTCTACACAAATACTCTCACTGACACACGCACAAACCAGTGGAAAAGTGCGACTAGAGGTAGCCGATTAGCATGTAGAGAGGAAGAACGATGATGGGAGCATTTGGGAATAAAGGGTAGAAGTGGAGTGTTGGAGTAAATTCATTCATATTTCTCCCCCTCCAGTATGAGCAAGCCAAACCTCACGGGTGAATCAGTGTTCCTCGTAAACAAGCCACAAGCACACAATGGCGCCTCTCACTCTAGAGAGTCAGAGAGAAAGAAAGGAGTGCAATAAGAAAATGAAAGAGAAAACGAGTGACAGAAAGAAGGCATGCCAACCACCAGACTGAGGGGAACACAACTCAAAACAAACAGCAACTCAGAGAGTGCAGCCCTCCAACAAGTCCTGGATGTTATCTTGCTAATTCAAAAAAGTGATGTGGATGCAGAATCTGATTAAATGGGTTCTTCCTTTGACCATACTGCACTTGCCTTCCTGCACACAGACAAACAGAGAAGTAGCATTGAAACCGGAAAGATAAAGAAGTCATTTGGGTTAATAAGGCCAAGGCTTGAATACATATCATGTCAAATATGATTGGTCTTTTGTCCTCAGCAGTCAGCCTCAATTTCACATAGTCTCTCGTGTCTCCTCGAAACCACAATTCTAACAACACTTATTTTTTTTATTCTGCAGCCCGTTTAATCTACAACCCCATTTCCAGAAAAATCGGAAGGCTTTGTAAAATGCTAATGAAAACATAATGCAATGCCTTGCAAATCTATTAAGCCACCTGTTTAATTGAAAATAGCGCAAAGACTCATTTGGACAGGAGCGGGTTTACCACTGTGCTGCATCACCCCTTCCGTTATCAGCACGCCAAGCATTAGGGAACTGACTAATTGCTGCAGTTTAAAAAAGATTTTTGCTGCTCAGGAGTGAAGGGACAGCAGTTTAACACCTGTTCTGCTGTGGAGTCATGCTGTTGTAATGTGCACAGTTCCCCATTGGTAGCATAAGCAGGGCTTTCCCTGAAAAAGATGTCATCTGGATGGCAGTATATGGTGTCCACAGTGTGTGTGTATGTATGGTACAGCATCAGTGGGGCCTTCACAGAGTGTACTAGTGCGCCCCGATACCATCACAGATTCTGGACAGACAGCCCCTGATTTGCAAAAACAATCTCAAATTTTAATTGTTCAAATGAAGGAATATTTTCCACTTTAGCTCAGTTCATCATAAGTGAGCTTGGACCCAAAGAAGGTCACACTTTTTTTTTCTTCTTTGCACAGTCAATTTTTACCTCACAGGAAGGGTTAAATATAGGTGTTAAAAGATTTACAAATAACTGGATTCTGATTTTAATAACATTGCCCCACATTTTTTGGAAAAGAGTTTCAGTGTACAATGGAATCTTGTGTTATGAAACATGCAACATATAATTGATGAGGCAGACCAAAATCAGACCCCTTCTTGCCTGCAGAGAAAGATACATGTTTCTTATCATCGTATTTTAGTACTCAAGCGCTACCATGATTGCACACATAAGCAGCAGGACCCTCTTAGAACTAATGTATTCAGATTACAGGCAATTATGGCTTATTACCATTTTGTGGGGGAAGCGGGGCTCATTTGCAGTATTTGTTCAGTGGATGTCTAATACCGGGAAAGGGAGGGAGCTGTGCATTTCCCTCCGTGCAAGCTGTGATGCTGCAAGAGAAGCATGTAGCATGGCTCAGATATTAATGACTCATTTCCCCTCACCTGGAAGACGAAGGCAGAGCTAATCCAGATACTTCAATGCTAATAGCCCCACTAAATCACTTTTGCATTCACTTTGTGGCTTGTTGTCTTTTGGAGGATATGGAAAATCCGACCATGGCATGGTGCTCAGACAAGGAACATTTTCTCACGTTTGAACCTATTTTAGATTCTATCTCTTTGTTGCTAGTCTGTTGATACTCTGATTACATGTCTACATTTTTGTTCTGGTTGGTAATGACAGGAATATTCACTTTTTGTCACCAGACACAACACTGCGAACTTTTGCGCCACTTTCATGTTGCACAACTTGCATTCCACGTGTCTTCGCTTCAATTATACACACAGGCTCAAAGAGACCCTTTTTTCCTTCACCCTCTCCCGTTTGATCGTTTTTGTTTAGCGCCACAATTCTGCAAGTAATCATAATGCAGTTTTTCTTTGAAGTGGTGACTGGTGGAGCTAAAGGAGGCAAATATTTAGATTCAAAACTGTCATGGCTGGGTGCTATTTACACGAAACTCTGTCTTCTCGGATACTTCGACTTGTGAAATCTTTACACCAGTCAAACTGCTGAATCAGCAAAAGTGAAATTGTCTGGCTTTGGGGATGAGCTTTATGACTTGCCTGGGTAAGGAGAAACAGATTCTAATCAGTGCCACTCTGATCCAATTTACTGAAACGCAAAAACAGCCCAAGCTTGGGCGGCTTTTGGAAAATTGGGTATCAGAGGTTTTGCATCATCTTCGGGTGAGAGGATGGTTGTTAATGTTAGGAGGGTTTTGGAAAAGTGAGGGGCCAGCCTGCATCAGCACTGCTGATTTGTCTCACTGACTTACCCAAAAAAAAAAAAAAAAAGCCAAATGATGGCCACTTACTGACTAATACCCCATGCTGTCAAACTTAGCATCCTTTCTGTGAAAACTTTCGCCACAAGAAATGTGAAGCATGAAAGGGTCGCTGTGTAGCGCTGGTCCTTTCCTCTGGACTCTCCATTGCTACTGCTGTACGATGGAGTCTGCTGCGATATATTTAGGTGTACGGTTTGGGACAGGAAGAGGGGAAGCGCTGAGGTTATTTGATTGCTTCATTATGGTCATATATATGGCCATATATTTATGTATACTTTGTTACGTATGTTATTACATGTACACCAGTGAGTGCTTGTTTGTTTGTCTGCATATGTTTGTGTGTGTGTGTGTGTGTGTGTGTGTGTGCGTGCGCGCGCGTGCGTGCGCGTGCGTGTGTATGTATGTATGTGTATGTGTGTGTGCGTGTGTGTGTATGTATGTATGTGTATGTGTGTGTGCGTGTGTGACTGAGTCAAAAAGGCTCAGTGTTTAGACCACCCTGAGAGCTGGGCTGAGTGACAGCATGGGCCTCAAGACTCTTGCAACACACACTCACACAGGCGTACACACTCAAGCACATACAGTGCTCAAACACACTCGTCAGCAAGCTCATTTTTCAACATGTTTTCTAGTCTATTAATGGTCTCATGACCAAATACATATCGTGCTCCAAAGCAAACATTCTGTATTAAAATTGAATAAATCACTCTGGGGTCAGGAGAGAACACAAACTTACTGCTGTAACACTGTGCCACCTAGCAGCATCACAGCAGATGCCCCATTGGACTGTGCCTGCAGTTAAAACCTCAGGCCCCCCAAATTTCTGACTCAGTGATTAAAAAAGAAGGCCAGGTTCTTTCCCTCTGTGAATTTGACAAATTACATAAATGCAATGATGATATAAAGTTAAATTAAAATATATTGTTGGTTATTTTCAGGCCACTTTGACTGTAATTTCACATTAGTCACCTGTTCTTTCTTTATGTTTTGCATGCTACAGATGGAGGCATGAGTCCAAGGTATCCACCACAATGAAGTGCTCTTTTTGCTAACAGTGTGTGTTTAGGCCTCCAGTCAGAAATGGGCCCTGCTGTGATGATGCTATTCATATCAAAGGTTTTTTTTCTTAACAGCTACTGTAAGTAGTCATTGTTGTAATTAGTCATTGTGTCTGTGTGCTGACCCCCTGATACGTTGAATACAAACACCACATACGTTGGTGATGTCATAAAGATGGTGTAAATTTATTTTGCAAAACAACAACACTGATAAAATTTATTAGAAAAAAATGTGCCCGCTACATTACAAAAAATATTTATATGTACAGTGGGGGAAATAATTATTTGATTTGCCCACGTCCAAAGAATTAAACAGTCTCTAATTTTTATTATAGTTTCTTTTTAATGGAAATAGACAGAATATCAACCATAAATCCAGACAAAACACGTTACATAAAAGTTATAGACTGATTTGCATGTCATTGAGTGAAATAAGTATTTTAACCCTAAGCAAAACATGACATGTTTTGGGTCACTGTCATGCTGGAAGACCCATCCATGACATCCACTGGTCCCTCCATGCAATGTAGTCGTCCTGTACTCTTAGCAGAAAAACAGCCTCTAAGCGTAATGTTTCCACCGCCATGCTTGACTGTGGTGATGGTGTTCTTTGGGTCGTACTCTCCCAAGTCTTCTTTGAATAATTTAGATGTTCACTGGCAAACTTAAGATGGGCCTGTACATGTGCCTTCTTGAGCAGGGGGACCTTGCAAGCACTGCAAGATTTCAATCCCTTGCAGCATAGTGTGTTACCAATGGTCCTCGTGTAGACTGTGGTCCAAATTGGCTTCCGATCATTAAGAAGCTCCTCCTGTGTAATTTTGGGCTGATCTGCCACTTTTCTCATGATCAGCTTCACCCGATGAGGCAAACTGTTGCATGGAGCTGGTGGTCATTTTATATTTCTTCCATTTCTGAATAGTCACACCAACAGTTGTTACCTTCCCACCAAGTTTCTTGCTAATCATCTTGTAGCCCATTCCAGCTTTGTGTAGGTCTACAATCTTGTCGCTGATGTCCTTTGACAGCTCTTTCATCTTGTCCATGGTGGCAGAGAGGTTGGAATTGAAGAAACTGATTCTGTGGACAGGTGTGCTTTATACACATAACAAGTTCAGATCAGTAGTATCTGATTGCTTGCTTGATTGATTGCAATCTGTATACCACATGGTCATACAACCAATCTGTGGGAGCCAGAATTCTGGCAGGGTTGTAGAGGATCTCATGCTTATTTCACTCAATGACATGCAAATCAATTTATAACTTTTATGTGATGTTTTTTTTTTTTCCTGATCATATTCTGTCTCCGTCCATGAAAACAAAGTTACCGTTAAAATTACAGACTGTTCGTTTCTTTGGAAGTGAGAAAGCTTACAAATTCAGCAGGGGGGCAAATAATTATATCCCCCACTGTTTGTAAAAGCGCTGAGGGTTTTTTTCTCCTACTATCAAAATCTAACAAGTTGTTTTTGTCCACTTAAAATAAGACCACTGGAGAATACGCCATCTTTGCATTCAGAGTGAGACTCCAACTTGGAATTCAACATGTTTTTTTTTATATGCCATGGCCAGTGCGGGCAGCACAATAGTGCAGTGGTTAGCACTTTTGTCTCGCAGCACGAAGGCCCTCGATCCGGACCTGCTGGCCGGCTGGGACCCCCCTGTGTGGTGTTTGCATGCTCTCCCTATTTCTGCATGTGTTCTCCCTAAATACACCATCTTTCTCCCACAGATCAAAGACATGCTTGTTATGATAACTGGTAATTCAAAATTGGCTGTAGGTTTGAATGTGAACGTGATTGGTCATCTGTCTCTATGTGTTAACCCTTTAATGGACCGCCAGTCTGTCCAGGATGCACCCCGCCTCTCGTCTCATGACAGCTGGGATAGCATGCAGCCTGAAAGGGAAATGGAAAAAGGCTGAAAATGTTGATGCACTTACTGGAATTAGTAAAGTCCCTAGAACATGACTGTGAAGATAATGTCATTAAAGAATCACTACCTGTTGTGCAATGACCTTGGGTCTCTGATAACTAGAAGTTATCAAGAGAAAGTTTAGTTAAAAACATTTCAAAGAAACAAACCATCCTCGTATTGTTCAGTCGAATCACCCGTTATTGCCATGAAATAACAGTACAGTATAATTACAGAGTTCACATCATAATGGTTCAGAGATAATTAAATTTTCTAATTCAATAAATGCCTTTTAATCTCTCCTATTGTTGGTTAATTACTGTATTAATAAAGTGCCTTAGTTTCCATACTTACAGTTTAATAATGTTACTGCATTAAAGAAGTTCTGATAAGACTGCTTATAGAGGCACCTCAGTTAGCAACTTTTTAAATATGCATCTTGGAGTCAGTCTCGTACTCTGCTTGAGTCTGCACTGAGTGTGTCTATTACGTAGACCAGTAAAACTGTACTTAAACAGTCCTGTAATTTTCATCAGTGTATCAGTGCTGAACATTATTTTGACTGATGTGTGACTCAGTCTAAGAAAGAAGAGAACGGGCTGCAGTTTGCAGTAGCAGAAAAGGAAGGCAGTAGATACGCTGGCTTGCTGGTTGGCCGGCAGACTGAATAGGGACATCAAAGGGGACGAAGCCAGCACAGACTCTCTTTCATGATTAAAAGCAGGGGCCACAGTAATGTCTGGATGGACCATTTAAAACTAATGAGGGAAAATAAATAGAGCCATTGCCATTGGCATGTGTAAATGGAGTGTGTGAAGTGCATGTGTGTGTCTGTATAGTGTATATTCTGTATATACATATGGGTGTCAAAGGAAAATTGACCTCCACAATGAGGAGATATGGTGCCTCTGTTGTGCCAGTATGGGTTGGGTCCTGTTGTCCCCGTTAGAATGAAGGGTCAGTGCAAATCAATACAAAGCTGTTCTAAATGATTACTTTTATCCTTTGATGAAGCTTTTCTGTCCTGAAGGAAGTGGATGGGTCACTGCATGGTTTGATGTGAATTGTATGTTATGGCCTTTGCGGTCACCAGATCTTGACCAAATATGAACACCCATGGAAGAATCTTGACCAGTGTTAGAGAGCACTCACCACCTCTATCATTAAGCACCAAATAAGGGAATATCTTTTGGAAGTATGGTGCTTCAGAGCTGCAGTAATGAATGCCAAGGCCCATTCAGGCTGTCCTAGTGCCATGCTGTAGTCCAACTTCTTTCTAAGACACTAAATTTTGGTTCTTCCATTCGTTTGTCACCCGTCTATGTGTATGGCAGGTTTTTGAACAACAGACGTGTGTTTATGCTCAGCGGTCAAATCGCAGACAGCACAATGAAGGCAGACATGACTGAGCGCTTGACTTTCAGCTAAAGTTTCTGTGTCACAGCTTCTTAACATGGAAACTTCAAAGGAACTGACACAAAATGCTGACAACGAAGGTCAGCCCGACTGATGTGTCATTGCTTATAAGAACGTTTTTTCACCTCTGAGATGATCCATGCAGATAGTTATCGTCACAATCTTTTAATCAGAATTGACTCACCCCTTATTGCCGGGTCTGTGTTGCTGTTGTGTGTGGTACGCTCGGAGGGATGTAGGCAAGAGGCATCTTATTTTGTGAATGAGTCATGGTACTTTGGATCATTTGTCCTATCCTCATGTTCCTGTGACGCATACAAATAGGAGCGCACGCACAGAGTGAGACATATGACAGTAAGTGGAAGTGAAGTACTGATATGGGCACATCAATTTAGGGAGAATATGTGAGTCCGACAACAAAGCTGGTTCGTCAAAGGTGAAGGCTATTGTTACCAGTGTCTACGTCATGAGTGACATCAGTGCTGAATGTATTGCAGGCATTTATTACTCATCATAATTGGTTATATTTGCTTTTAAGAAATAAAATAATAGTAATATTTTTCTTTGATTTGAAAATACATTTTTTTCTGCACTGCTTTTGTTCCTTTGACTGTATTTTTCACTTTCTTCTGAAATAATTTATATTTGCCTTTCTTCTTATTTTCTAATTTGCAGTCCTCTTCGTCTTCGTCTCCTTTTTTCCTTGTTGTCATCATCTTTTCCATGTTCAAAGGCAAAGGCACAGACTGCCGAGCTCCTAAAACAAGCCATAATTTTCTTTGTTGATAATCCAAGTGCTTGGCTGGGTGATAGTACAAAAAAGCCAACCCATCTTAACGGATTCCAGGCCTGTTTCACAATGTGACTTTCTTTTTTTTTTATTATTATTACAAGTTGCATTTAGCGTCAGATTTGAATTATTTCTCAATGCAGTGCTCTTCCAAGATCTAATGGGCAATTATCTATGGAGGAGAAGTTAATGGGTGTCTCATTTCACAAAGTCCTCAGTTATTTATGTCAATGAGCACCATTGTGTGGAAACGTGGCAGACCCGTGCTAACCGCTCGACTTGTTTAGATTTTCTCTATGGAATCCCACACCCATTGTAAGCCAGCAATAACCACAAGACCAATGTGTGTGTGCTCGTGCATCTGCATGTCAGAGTGTGTGTGTGCGCTTTATTTGAGTGTGCAAGTTGAGCTTGTGCATATGAGCGTGTATAGATCAGTGTAACATAAATGCGCACACATGATGAAAGTGCATACTGACAGACAAATCTTCGTACACGTGCTCTCTCATAGAAACACACACATCGGCCACCCCAATACACACAAACCCATATAAACAGACATCCTGCCTCCCACATACACCACACACACACTCACCACAGACACTTACATAAGCAGAACTGTAGACCTACCACCACATACCCAGACACCCCCCCACCCCACCCCACCCCCACCAGCCACATATGCAGGCATCCCCCCATACACATACAGACAGAACCAAAGACCCACTACCAACATCAACACCATAAGGCTCAGGCATGGTGACATCACGGCCTGGATGACAGCACGTCTTCCAGCCCTATTAGTCTGATTGTAGGTGGCTCCGCCGCAGTGATTTATGGGTAAATATCCAAAGTCTCTGCTGTGTTGATTTATGAACCATGTTTTGGTCCCTTTGGTCCCCTGACCACAAGATCTGGGAGGGAGAATCCTATACAAATAATGGCATAAAAATGGAGACAGTGAGGTAAAGGGGAGGAAGACCCGCCCTGTCACTCACTCATCACCCAGTACGGCTGACATGCTTTGACTGGTCAATGAAATCAGGGATCACAACACACATGTGCTATGGCAACAATTCACTTTGCATGAAGTTTCCAACCTGCACGTGCGTACCTATCTAACTAGCTGTCTCCCTTTTATAACTTTTGGCCATCCATTCTGTCCATTTGTTATAGTGTTAATAGAACAATGAACAAAATGTCCGAGGACATCTGTTTCCCCTTCCCTTTTTATTTCTGTCATAGAAGTGTCTGAGTTTTTTAAGAGCCCTTATAATTATGTCTAACAACACAGTGGAAAATGATTAGCACAAGAAGGAACACACTGTTCACATCTTCCACATCAGCCTTGCATTCGTTTGAGTATATTTTTCTTTGTATTTTTTTTAACAACGCTGTAAATTATTTTTTATCTGTTTGGTTTATGAGACACGAACTTAAACCCCAAAACACCTGTTGAGTTTTGAAGAACAGCTATATTTTTGAATTGTTGTCTTGGTATAATTAGACCAAAACATTTTTGACCTCTTTTACCGCACATTGCCTCTTCTTCCTATTTGACAATGTCTATCTAAAGTGCCTCCTTTCCTTTTAAATTCAACCTCTTTTTCACCTTCTTGACCTTTATTCTCTTAGCCAAACCACAATGTGTAGGAAACTCCCAGCTGCTGTGGACTGGGAGCCTCTAATTGGGATGTGCTTTGTTGCCATAGCATGCAGAATTTTTATCCTTCGAATCAGCCAAATGATAAAGCATCACGCAAAAAAGCACAACAGTTAGCTCTACATGTCCTGAAAGTCACAGCTTGGCTAATTTGCTGGCCAATTATTGCCTGTTGGACACAGAGTTGGAAGTGAAACTGTTTGTACATTTTTATTCATGTGGCACTGTGAAATATTACAAGTGATGAGGCTGTGTTAATGAATATCTTACTACTTATTCTAGACAGATTAGTGTGCTTTTATCGCTCCATCAGCAGCTAAATATGTTGTACAGCAAAGCGAATCACTTTTTGAACACATATTTCAACATATTCACTAGAAATACTCAAAATTTAGGTTTGAGTAATGGATATTTGAAGTCATATTTTATTAAACTGTCTCTGGGAGGCTTGCGGGGGCATGGCGTACATCGTGAAGCCGGCTGTCACACGTTTCTCACTGGAGGTCGCACAGGAGTGATTTACTAAAGGGCCACCAGGAACCCATTGAGAGCCCTTAACGGATGTTACTAAATGTGAATTTGGAGGTGTGCACGTATGACAGTGAGAGGCGTGTGCATCTGCATTTGCTTGCATTGTGTGTGTGAGATATTGTTAGAAAAACTTCACTTGACTGGCAGGTGTTTGGACAACCTGCTGCGGCCCATGAGTGGTGCAGGTTGGTTGCTTGCCTCCCCTCTGAAATTGGCAGGTGTATTTTTATTTATTTATTTATTTTTGAATAAAGCAAGAGTGGGTGGAGGAGGTGGAGGGACACAAGTAGAAATGGGAGGATAAAAAAAGAAAGTATGACAGTATTTCCTGTGTGGCCTTTCAGAACATTGCCAATATGTTTGACTTTTCCAGCAGCTATGAGTAATGTTCACTATTCAACTCAGGCTGCACGGTGCTTACTGGACAATGAGGTGGCAGAGATTTGTGTGTACCCACAGCCACAGGCACTGCAAACACACAGTGAGTCATAGTACACCATACACACATGCACTGTCGCTCATACATTAACATTTATATGGCGTTTAATTTCTCTCATAAGTGAAGCAAACAATAAAATGAGCTCATGAGCAAATATTATTTCACAGGAGCAGGAATTTGCTTCCATCTTCACAATCCTCACACACATATTTAACAACTGCATATGTGTATTGGGCAGAATTTTCCCACTCTCTTTGTGTTATTCTGTTGTACATGAACTCATATTTGTTATGATAAAATTATCTTAAAGATGAGATCATTAATGAGAGTGTACATCAGGAATTAGGAGTCTTAATTGCAGCCTAAAGGAATGGAAAGGCTTCAGAATTTGCCTCCAGTTTTTAAGATTTCTTCAGTATCAAAGTAATCCAGTGGTAGCTGCCACCTAATGGTTCACAGCAAAGGAAAAGGCTCATCCGATACAGGACTTTTAAGTACGATGCCAGTAATCGGTGACTTAAGAATCAGAAATTCTGATGTATCAGCCAATATTTCAGAGACATTCAGCAAAATTCAACTTTCAGACTCGAGTTACCTGCGCAGAGCGTTTATGCCATCCAGCACTCACCAAGCAGACACTCTTGTGTGCATGGTGAGTGCTTTACATACTGTTTAGTGGTAGCTGCTGTTTTGCATCCACATGTTCTCTGCAAGTGGCAGTGAATACCACCCACATGTGGAATACTGTTATTTGCTTGTGATTATTATCTGTTATCTTGCTTGTGACTTAAGACGGAAAATAAAAGCCATATATGTACACACAAAAACTTAACAAAAACAGTCACACTAATGATCAGTGACGGCTAAGGACAATGCAGATGTTATCGCGGTACTAAATTATATCAACATCCACCGGAGATACTAAGCAGGGTGGCTGTTGCTGTAAGATTTTGTTTGTACATGCTGGTTTTGTGTCTCTAAAGCCATTTTCACGCAAGATCTTTGGACAGTGTCGGGTTCGAGACATAGCAGGAGGTGGTCTGCTTCAGATGCGTTCTCACTTTTGGAAATATTCTATTTTGTTTGGTAAAAGAGAGCTGGTGGAGGGGATTGTGCGGGAGACAGCATACACGATGCCCACTTGCTCGCTGTGACTTCACCAGGCTGTTATCTGCGCTGTTCTCGTATCAGTGCAAATCAGTGCCATGGGCAAGCACTTTGGGCTTTGTACCAGAGAGCTGGTGAAAGATTGTGTCACACGTGCATTCTCGCATGCACTCACATCCTTTGGGTAATTTCTGTAATTTCAGTCCTGCGGTGCATGTTTAAAGATGGCTAAATAGTCTTGAACAATTACTTTGAACTCTGTGCCAAGAACTCAGTACTGTGTGTCCTGCAGCCACCATATATGATGCATTTGCTCGCCCCAAAACCCCAAAGATACACCAACAGTATTATTCTAAAAACAAAAATAATGTAGCTGAACAACAAAAGAACAGAATCTTTTATTTTTTTAAAAAGAAGTTATATTTCTTTTACTTGACAAAGAAATGCAGTAAAAGATCTGTTAAAGAATGAACTGCATCACTAATAGAGACAAACAAATATATTTAAGTTACACATTTTGTACTGTAGTCCTGCTGGCTGCAATTGATTCATTAGAATAAAAGCCAAGTGACTCAACTTAAAATCAGTAATGGAAATGTGACATTGATGACACACAGTAGATAAGCCCTGCCAATTTATGGGATTCAGTGAGTTACTAGAATGCCATTCCTACATTTATGTAAAGGGGCTGCCTTGAGAATATCACAAGCCAGTAAGTTCAGTGTGAGTCAGTGGCATGTGGGAAACACCAGTTATTGGTTTAAGTGGTAACAGAAGCTGCGATTCTCTACCCTGACTCCGAAAGGTTACTTCTCTTTTTAATGCGTTTTTAATCTCATCTGATTATAATATCAACCGTGCCTGCTGATGAGATGCTGCTGTATTTTTTCAGGTACATTACTGTGCCAAATTTCAATCTTGCTTATTCCTTAACACATGGAATGGGGTAGAGATAGAATACATAACATAATGCACACAAAAGAATAGATTTGAATAGTTTATCAGCTGTAGAAAACTTTTCACTTCAAAAATATTTACTGCTGACTCAAGATCTAAGTCGTCCTTTCAAACATAGCTGCAGTTAATCCAGTAGTCTCACTTTTTCCTGGTTTAATGAGCAGAAAGCGAGGAAATGTGCATACAGGAATTCTCTAAATGCCGTTGTCCATGTTGAGTATTTACAGCAAATCCTCAGAGCGTGCTGCCGCTCCAGGTTGCACTCAGTGGCCTCGAAAGGAAAACAAGGAAGTGCACCTGCTGTGTGAGAGCTCCTCTCCTGCATCATATCTCTCAACCACCTCCCCTCCTGCGAATCATCCTTCCTTCTCTTTAGGCTACGGTGCATGTCATGAGCATTAACCCCCTCCAAACCACCACCACCACCTATTCTCTCACTCTCTTCCCCCCTCCCGTCCTCCCCTTCACACTGTGTGCAGAATTGGAGAAGCTTATCGCCTAGCAACTACAATTAAAGTACAACAAGTCAGTGGTGGTAGCAGCCACCACTGGAGCAAGCTTCGCAAACCTTCGTGTGACCAAAAGCTTCAGACTGAAAGACAGGAAAACCGAGGGAGTTGCATACTGAGTGAGGGAAACGGAGCTGAAGAGTTGGAGTTGAACAGGTGAATGGCAATTAGAGTCGGCGCAGTGAGGACCCTGGGTTTTGGAAACGAGTGAAAAGCAAGACAGGGAGAGTGGGAATAGCATTCTCCGACTGGGTTTACTGGGTTGGACTCGACAGGTATGTCTGTGTGTGTGCTGTAACTAGTGGATGCAAAGTCAACATATCACTATCTTCTGCAAATAGAGTTTGCCCTTGTGCATTTTTACCTTAAGTATAACTCATATTTCTCTTTTTTTTTTGTTTATTTGTTTTGTTTTGTTTTTGGTTTGGTTTGCTAGGGAGGAAATATTTTATTACAAACATACTTGGCTGTGTGTGTTTTTGAGACATCTGGCAAGAAAATAATGTATGGTGTAAATGGGATTTAACAGCTGAAGTGAGGGGGTGCTGGGTTTCTTTGGAAGCTACTGTAAAGGTATGTGCTCACACACCTTCCTAATCAAGCACACTTTTTTTTTAAGTGGTTGTTTTGTATTTATTATAATCATACTCCTGTGATCCATTTCTTATAAATAATAGCACTTATTTGCACAGCTGACAGAAAAGCCAGATGAATTTCTTCCATACGTTCCGGAAATAGCCAGTAGTTATCAGGTGTGATGCATCCTGCTTCTGTTGATGTAGGCTGAAGGTTTTGTAAAATAGTGGTGATTATAACTCATCAGCCTGTATTTGACCTAACATGACTGCCGGTGATGCTTTCTGTGGTTGGGGGTGTGGGTGGGGAGGTGTGCAGATGAAAAGTTGCATTTAATCCTCTGCTTGACCGATTTTATTTGTTTGTTTTTCATTTCTACTTATCCTAAATTTCAGGTACTTTAAAGTCAAACTAATGAGCCAGCAGGATGCAATGATGGTGCAACAAAAATGTAATAGTGACACTGGACAGATGCTCTGATGGCTCAAATAGGAGGCGCGATCCTTGTACTTTTTGCTTTTGGTGTGTTTGAACATTGATTTGAAGAACTAAAAGTGACCATTTGAGTAATGTTAAAACATTTAAAATGAAAGTTGCCATGTACGTGTAAAATAGCAATTTCTTGTAATACTGTAGCGCTGTCCATGTGTAAATAATTTAGCTGCAAGTTCTTAATGGTTAAACATTAATTTAGCCTGATTGAAGGTTCCAAAATAGCCCTCCTTCACCCCCCCACAGACCTGTCTTTCAAGCGATGCACACCCACCTGCCCTCATCCCACTTGGGAGAGTGGTACTACCTGAAGGCACTGTGGGCGAGCTGGCAGGTAAAAGGTTAATCACTCTGTATGCCATATCCTGTTCCCTCCAGGAGGATGAAACTTGTATGCAAACATGTATGCACCGAGAATTTAGAGGCTGGTTAAAATGTCACAGCAGTGAACACATAAAAGCACACACACTCATATCCACACACTCTAGGTGCCAGAGTAGAAAAGTCACTGGTTGGTCAAAATGTCAGCTCACACTGCTCACATAAAAGTACGCACACGCACACACACACACACACACACACACACACACACACACGAAAAAAGAAAAAATGTTCTCTCTGATGTTCAGGCTGAGATTAAAAGGAAGGGGATGCTTTTTTCAAATGCTTACATGTTTCTGAGCTTCACAAAGCAGCCTTCTTGTTTGTACTGGTAACATTTAAGACAACAGTTCAAATAAAATGTAAAAAGTCCACCTTTATCTGTCAACACAGCCTGAACTCTCTTAGGCAAGCTCGCTTGTAATTTCTTTAAGCAGTCTTCAGGAATAGTTCTCCAGGCTTCTTGAAGGACATTTAAAGCTCTTCTTTGGATGTTGGCTGCCTTTTGTTCTGTTCTCTGTCAAGATGATCCCACACTGCTTCAGTAATGTGGAGGCCTGTGCTCTGGGGAGGCCAATCCATGACTGATAGTGTTCCATTGTGGGGTTTTTTCTATCCAGGTATGGTTTTAGTGCATTGGCATATTGCAGCCCCAAATGACAATACTGAGCCTCTGCCGCGTTTTACAGATGGCTCTGTGAAGACATTCATTGTGCCTCTCTTCTGACCTCCTCTGTACATACTGTTAATTTTGATTCATCACGCCATAAGACCTGCTACCGCAACAATTCTTGTATAATTTGCCATACCTCGGCCCCTTTCTTCTGGTTGCTCTTCATTAGGAATGGCTTCTTGACAGCTACCCTTCTATTGAGCCCATTTCTGATTCAGTGAACAGTAGATGGATAAATTGGAGGGCCAGATGAAGACCACTTCAGTCTGGAAGCGTGTGGGAGCCTTGTAATCAGTGTTATGTTTCATATTGCTCTATATTAACCTGCCGTTAGCATTAGTTTTATGTGGAGCTTAGATATTAGAACCATTTTGAAGCTATGTACAGTAGTACAATGAGCATCAGATTTTTTCTTAATTCCCAGAAGATAGGAACACATATTCTTATTAAGACAAATGGCCCAAAGTATTTACCTTTGAGTATACGACACAGAATCCTTAGATCAAATTTAAATAAATGCAGTGTGTTAAACTGTGGTACAGTTAGCAGTATTTGCTTGGTGGACTCGCTCAGAGGTTTCGGTTTCTCCACTTTTAGTTTCACAGTGCTTTTAACATTTAAAGAGCACGGATTAATGTCTTTCCCATGGGTAAATATGCAAAATAGCAACAAAATTTCACTCCAAAATTGTCTCCAGCCTAAGGCCAGCGTGTTTGTGTGTTTGTGTGTGTGTTTGTGTGTTAGAGGACAGGGGGTATTTTTTTTTGTGTGTATGCTTTGTCTCAGCATGCTTCTCCTCTGAGTGCTATACACCTCAGAAGGATGTGGACAGCAGGGAGTACAGACATGTGTTATAGATGTGTTTTGTGTCATTGTGTATGGCTTTGCCTGAGGAATGCATTCAGACGACCCCCGCTGAGCCGAGCTGGCAGGATGTATTAGTTTTGCCCTTGGAGTTTCTAAACTCGGTTGACTTCATTATCAAGGAAATATCTTTTAAACTCACTCCCTCTTTTCTCTCTTTTACCCTTTAAAACAAACATATGTGCAACCTTGCACACAGACACCCACAGTCTGATAAATGCATGCAAATAAAGTAAATAATGGGATAAGTGTTTGTAATTTTAACCAGAGAGCTTATTGTTTTTCGTTGGAAGCGAGGCCATTACCAACGTAATTGGCTCTTACAGGGTGTTGATGAGCGTTTGATTGGTGTTGCCTCGAAGGTAGATGGATCACTTCAGGTGTAATAATCTAAACTCAGTTAAGAGAAAAGAAAGGATATCTCTGTCTGTGTGATTTGGTGATTCGGAATAACTAACTTAGTGATGCTTTGGTTGAGGACAGTATGCTTCCTGCAGATCCTTAAGCTACTTTTTTGCCCCATGCTTACTCACACTTTTTTGTCTGATATATTCAAGTGAAATAATTCAAGTGTCAGCTGTTAAACAGTTGATTGCCAACTCTGCACTGAGCTGTTTTTGAGCTAAGCCTGCGTTAAGAGGGTCTGGATGTTTATGCAATATATTACCTGCATAAGCCCTGACCCATCCCATGGTTTCAAAGTATATACACTATTATATCATATATACACTGTTTGAGTATTTAATGATGGGATGTGTTTCTAATGTCGGTTTTTCTTAATTTATTTCCAGAGTCTGGGCTCGGCTGACCGAAAAGAGAATCAGAATAAGAAGTAAGTCCCTTCACTTACTTCACCTTTACCTGTCTGCACATAATTCCATCTGTCCTTGTGTTACTCTTTTCTTCTTCTTTTTTTTTTTTTAAATCTATATTGATTTCACTGGTTTGGCAACATCTAACACGAATGTTGAGTCTTGTAACACACAGTCAGTGTTGTGTCTTAAAAATAGAACTTGGTACAAAATGTTGCATAACTGATTATGTCTAATTTCCAAGTGTGGTAAGAACATTAGGCAGCTCAATTTTTACTCATTTTCTAAAGTAATCTACATTACTAGACAGTTTCATCAGATTCGTTAAGATGCCAGCAAGTTCCTTCGTGCCTTTCAAAACCAGCAATCCATAAATTCTAAGTCACTCCAGATTTTCAATGTGGTACTCTAACATAGGGACAAAAGAATCTGCTAAATAAATATAATAACAGAGGGAGATCAGACTATATCAACAATAGGAGCTTTGTTTCACCTTTTCTAAACAAGAACATACAGGGAGACTTATGAGCAGATATATTAAATAGGTTGGGTACTGCACATACTACTATACACTGAACGCAATCACTTGTATTTATAGATTTGCTGGTGCATATACATTCACATATGTGTTTATGCACTTCTGAAATTGCATATCAAATACATGAAGTAGGCCAATATTTCATAGAGAAGTCATTTTAATGATGTCTTCCTTGTCTTCACAAATACATCGTCTGCATTTCTTATTTTTTGGGCCATTTTTCCCGGAAATGACACTTTTGCATCATATTTTCCATTTCAGTCAATTTTGAGGTTCGATTTAAACCATTATAGATGTAATTTATATTATTTGTCATGTCTGCTGTTTGTTACGTGCCGGTTGTGCCGGCACAGTGAGCACTCAGTGCGTGCGGAGTTGCAGGCATCTGTTGCCAGGAGACAAGCAGCTGTATTCAAGAGACTCATCAGCAGAGCCATCGCTGGATGTCAAGTGACAGAAGTCTGACTTAAACTAAGGAAAAGAGAACTGATTGATCGACTCAACCGCACGCTGATTTATGACAAGTGAATAAGCGGAAGTGAAGCTAGAGCAGATACAGAGTAACCGGAAAACATTATGCATACAGAAATACTCAAACTGATCATTAACCCGAGGAAGAAATGATAAAATATATTCATTGCATCTATAGAAAAAACAAGTGTGTTGCCAGTGCGAGTTAATGTCCAAGCTGTATTATATTTTCCTCCACTGTATTTACAATCACTTCCTCTCTTTTTAGTCTGCTTTCTATTGTGAATTTGAACAGTAGCTTTCAACGTGTGTGCAAAGGCACTGCCATTTAGCTACAATCAGGCCTGAAATGTTAGAAAACTTCTTTTCATATAGTTAATTAAACACCATAAGGGATCGCCTATCATGTGGTGTAGATAGGGTGCAGGCAGCGCTTCTTTTTCTTCAGGCTGTTTTGCGAAAGGTTCTTTCGATTTCCTGTGCTAATGAAAGGAAGACGTATTGATATTCTTTTACAGCATCACTCTTAGACCACTAAAACTTCTTTTTATGGGCTTTAGCTGGTTATCGCTGGATCATTTACAAGTGGTTCAAAATGCTTCTGCAAAGCGTAGTACCAGATGTACCAAAATGTCTCACGTTTCATCAAATTTGATATCTGCTTTCCACAAACTCAGAGGCACAGAGATTTCTGCCCAAAAGTAACTATTATTTACTGGTCAATTAACTGTTATTACTTTGGTTATTTGCCTTTTCAGCTATTATTATTGAAATAACTGCCCATATTAGTTGGCTTACACACACATACACGGGTATTTTGGTCAATGCAGTTTTTTCTAAGAGTTTTGGCCTTTTGTCCACACATAAACGACATTTTAGGTCACTGAAAATGGAGCTTTTGAAAAACTCATTATTCTGTTTCTGCGTTTACGTGCGGACAAGCAAAACAAAGATTTTTTTCTTGTTGTTTGTAGGTGTCTGATTGGCCAACATTTCAGTATGATTATATTGGCTCCTGTTGCTTCGGCATGCTCTTGACAGAGCTTGATGTTTTTTTCTTTTGTTTGTTTTATTTATTTATTTATTTATTTGCATTTTCATGTGGTTGGTGATGTTTTTCAAAACAAAATAATAAAAAAAAGTCGTCATTTGAAGAAACAGCAGAGTGGGTATAGCCGTTAACTTATGAGATCCCGGGACTAGTGCTTTTTAGTTGTACTAAGACTGCATTGTGCACACCTTCAGAAGGAGCTGAAAACCCACAATTCAGAGATGCATTTAGTGGTTTATAGTATCTATAAATGATATGAATATATATTTATGAATACACAGCTTCTGTTTCTGTTTATATTCCATTTGTAGTCCAAATTCTAAAAGAGGAAACATGTATTGAAATTCAATTTCAGCTGACTTTCAGCTATTGTCTTGTTACATTTTTTTTATTTACCTGCATATGTAAACCATAACTGATTACACTGGAAGCCCTGGCAGCAGTTATGTCTCCAGGTGACATCAAATGGGCTCCTAGGTCTCTGCAGTTTGCACTGTGACTTCAGTTTTATGCACTTTACATTTTTTAAACATAACAGAATTGATGCTTGTGAAAGCTGGTACTTGTGCTGTACACAAACAGTAGGGGAACATGTCATGACTTTTCTTTTTTTTTTTTTTTAACCAGTACAGACATCACTGGTTTTTTAAGTTTTTTTTTTTAAACTGCTTCTTGTTGCCACGGTTATAGGGTGACACATGAGCCAAAGCCCTGCAGCAGTTAAGTTATGGCATGATTTCAGTGATCTCACGATCCACCACAGTGTGCTGCCCTATATACTTTAGAAAACTCTGCCGTCACGTCTTTCCATTCCCACTTTTAGCATTAGTTGGAAATTAAAAAAAAGCAAAGAAGAAGTCCACAGATACAGAGTGAATACCTACCGCATCACTCTATCTCATAGCCCAAAGCAATCCAAAGCAAATTCTAGCAGAAACACAGTAAGGCCTGAGGGTTCCCGCCGACTGACCGACGTGAAACACATTCCTTCATTTTTCCAGGCTTTTTTCTTTTCACCTCATTCTTTTTTTTTTTTTTCCAGGTTTCTGAAATCCCCAAGTAAATACATACTGAGGATTATTTACAATAGTGGTAATAGTGGTAAGAGTGGGAGCTAACTCAGCGGGCTAGAGGAGACTGCCGCTGGCTGACTGTCTGAGCGTGTGACTATTTGTACAGTTGATCCAGTGCGAATATGTGCGCACACATGTTCTCCCTGCGTGTTTGTAGTTATGGTGTTTATCCAGTGTTGTTTCATTACATGAAGAGGGTGCGCTGTTAGCAGAATTTACACTACTGTAGTGTAGTATATTTGTGTGTGTGTGTGTGTGTGCCTCTGTGTGTGTGTGCGCGCGCTTATTTGATGTGGTTTGGCTGCACTGATGTTGGGTTGTTTGAGAACTTCCCAACAGCAGGCTGCCAGGCCAAAGAATGGAGTAAGGAGAGACAGCCATTGTTGTTGGTAATGCAGCTTGGCTGTAATTGTTTTGTTGCATGTAGGTGAGCGTGCAGAAAAAGAAAGGAACAGCGAAAGAGAAAGACGATGCATGTTGCGAAGGGAGAGCGAGAGCATAATTTAGAGCACTTGAACATTGCTGCTTTTACGGAGCAAAGCCTTTTCCATTCTAGCTTTCAATACAAAAGCACGCACTCACATAAAAACACGCCATCCCCACAACCACACTAGCTAAGGGAGTTCTTAGGGAAAATTTCTCTCTGTCATGTTGCACAACAAGGCCTTTACCAAACCTCTCCAACCAGTATTGAAACCACACATCAAAATTTGATCAGCTTTCCCAAAAACATCTCAACACTTTGGATTCTCATAGTTTGCTGGCTTACAACTGCAAACATCATTTCAAGATTAAGCTCCTTTTTTTTTTTTTTTTTTTGCTACAAAGGCCAACTCAGCGTTTTAAATGTGATCACAATTTTAAGGCCACTCAAAGACCATTTCTATTCGAGTTTTCGTGTTTTTTTTTCCTTCCTCCCACCAGGTGACTGCTGGAATAATTAGGAAATACTTTTTGGCAGAGCTCAATGGAATCCTTTATTGTGACTAACCAAAAACATTTCTAATTATCTGTTATGAATAAACTCCCCTTTCTTTATCTATGGCTGGAGGAAAGTAGGATGAAACCCACTCCTCCATCCTGCCCCTCCCCAAAATGGAGACCATGGTGACCATGATGAAAGCCCAATTTTCAGTAATGTCTCATAATTTAGCTGCTGACAAGAAGTAATGTTTTTAGACTAGTTATTTGAAAGACATTAAAAATCTCCTTAGTGACAGTAATTTGATTTCCCATGAGTGCATGGGTATGCAAAAGACTACACAACTTGCATAATTATCCTCAAATTGTGACACAATGTCTTGAACTACCCCCACCCCACTCACGTCTTTATATTTTGCTTCCAGGGAGTCAGACTTTCTTTATAAAATGGTCCGGGCTTTCTGGAGGTTTTTCTTTGGTCATTGGCTGCTTTTTCACTCATTTTCAATCCAATCTCTCATCATGCAATGTGTAGTGAGAGGACTCAAATCCAAGATACGGAGAGGCAGAGTTCCAGTAACAAAAGGCAAATCGTTTATTTAGGCTGTGGCAAGGTCCAGTAAACTAAACAGCAGAGTTCCAAACAAGTCCAAAAGCAAGCGCAACATCATCCATATGAGAACACGGGGGAAACACACAGGGTTAGATTACAAACAAATTGACAAGGGATATAGGGAGACAGGACAATTCATACACAGAAGGCTAATTGGAGAGCGGAATCAGCTGGGATAAATGAGACATGTGAAAATAATCATGTAGATGAAGCCAGCGAGACAGTAGGGAAGTAAACCTAAATGTAAAACACAGGAGGTGATGGACTACCAAAGTAAAGCAGGAAATGACTAACAACAACAGAAATGGGAAATCCAGAGGGGACTAATAACTCCACAAATGTAAAACATTAACTAGAACTAAAAAATGACAAGAACTAAAGGCTCATAAAGCTCAGGAATTAATGAAAACCAAAGGCAAAACCATAACACTAAGGATCAAATAAAGAACAAGGGTTAACACAGTCTATGTACTCGACCATTTCCAGAGGAATGTTTTTGTTTGTTAAGCCACCTATCACTGACCTAAGAATTAATCAAGAATAAAAAAGGCACCTGGCCTCCTCAAGGCTCGGATCTCAACATTACTGAAGCAGTGATCATCTTGGTAGAGAACAAAACAAAACAAAACAGCCAACATCCAAAGAAGAACTATTCTATCCATCCATCCATCCATCTAAGATGACAAAAATGGTTTTATTTCACTGTCATGTAAACAAAACACTCTTTTCACATTTTGTACAATTTTTTACATCAAAACAAAACTCGTCTTCCTCATTCACTGCATCTCTTAGAAGAAAAAATTTAAAAAATTAAATTTTTTAAAAAGTACCAAAACTTGACAAAATTCAATCAACAAGGCACCGCTTTTTCATTGAGCTACATTACTTTTAATTAAAACGGGCAAATAAGGTGTTGTTGCCCAAAGTACAGCTCCTAGAAGCAAAACATAGTCTTTCACTTCATTCATTGTGCCCACATGAAGTTTGTCTAGTCATAGATGTTAATGTGTACATTTTCTCAGCTTCCATGTCTAACTCTTGCTACAATGCATTCAATATTTGCCAGATCTAAAACTAAATAGGTTCACTTTGTAAGTGGCGATTGGAGGAAAAAGTTACTTTGGTAAATTTTGTCTAAACTTTTATCTTTGGTTCTCACAAGTGTAGAATTGCAATAAACACACAAACACATTTCTCTCCCCTCTTCGAGGTTCCCTTATCCTTTCCAGCATAAATAATCCTCTCCGTCTGCTGGCTCAACCCTGATTGAAATCTCGACGCCATGCTCAATTGTGGGTGGATAGGGAAAGCGGGATGCCTTGAGCTTGTGTGTCAGTGTTAGGCCTTAAACTTGATATGAGAGGGGCGTCCATCTCCAGCAGGCCGGGCCTAAAAATCTTCAATTTACTGTAATTTGTAAAGACATGAAGTCTGGAATACATAGACACTCTTTATATTCACACTTTTCCAAACCCACACTTAATTAGTCAACTAGTCAGACATGAGCCTTCGCAGACCCGCAGCAGTGCTCCAGTACTGAATGTAACAACACAGGGGGTTAAGATACAGGCTCCACAAAGTTTTATCAGCTTTTCTGTGTCTCGCAGGAGGCCAGCTGGACTATTATGTGGAGTTTTATGAGAAGATTAAAAGGATAATTGTGAGATTCTTTGCAGCATTTTTCAGTGGGTCATGTAAAATGATGAAGTTATTGTCAGTAATGAGGCTTACAGGTTAAATTGGATAAAACAACTACTGAGACATGTGAATATTGTCACGGTGCTTATCTATTTCCTTGCTTGTGTCCCAATTAATAATTACCTTGGCTCTTGTTGGATTCGGGACACCTGTACCTGGCACAAATGTCTAGGGTTTTATGAGTGTTACCATGTCTACCCAATGTGATAGCCATTTACCCCAGATCAGTTTCCTTCAAATTATATTCACAATTATCTCATCCCACCTAACCGAGAGCGGGTGAAAAGTGAAACCTGTCTGTGATACTGTTTGCTTTGCCCGTCCTTTCTCAGTGGCATGGTATTCCAGCTACAGACTCTAATAATTTGCTGGCTTCCATGTGCTTGTCAGCTCAATTCAACATTAATTCGACTGCAGATCCATCATCTGTGTATCTGGCTGTGTTGAGTCAGCCTTATGCCACACATCAAACGGAGAGGGGGGGACACAGAGGGAATGGTATCAAACCCAACACCACAGGGAGCCAACCGAAGTGAAAAGCAGCATTGGATTCCTCCCTCATTTTTGTCTCCTTGATGAGTTCTGTATGTGCCGACTCTGCGGAAAACAGGAGCGAGAGAGTAAAGTAATAAAAGAGAAACGTTTAAAAAAAGGAAAGAAGAAGAAGATGAAACGATGAATGTGACTCAGAGATGCGCAAATGAAGGAATGGAGGGGGAAAGGCCAAGATGGAAATATCTCTGTTTATCGCAGTGGGTGGATGGGCAGCATATGAGAAGATGCGTGTAGGACGATAACAGAGTCCCTTCCTTTGGCATGTAGCATTGTGATTAGATCATTATTAGGATTTATTTTTCAAGGCAACAAACCAGCTCTTAAATGCCTCCTCTCTCTTCTGGACCATGTAGGTGCTCGGAGAATTACATATTGCTATTGTAAACTGTTTCTACAATTTTGACGCACTTATTTAGTTTTATGATTTAAAAAAGCTAGCCACATTCATTAAACTCTAAAATGTATCATGTAATATTCAAAAGGCTGTGTTATGACTTCTTATTTATTGACCGTCACAATAAATAAGAAGTGATAAATGTAATATTCAACGCTTGAATATTACATTCAGATAATATAACCAAAGGGAAAGCTTGTTAGCTTGAAGAAATATCAGTATTTTATTGGTGAAACTTCAGTCCAAGTGAAATAAAAGCAGCCCCTACAATGTTAGAGAGACATACACACAGACTTGGGTTTGGACGGGGATGGCGAGTGGAATACAAGGCGTTCTTTGAGCACATTTTAATTAGCAATCTTCATAGCTTGGCTGTGTTCTTTTATGATTGGACCACTGAAAGCCTTTTTGTTTGCCTAATGAAACACATTGAGGGGTATGTTCATCAATTAGACTGTGTTTGTGTATGTGTACCCACTCACTTTGAGCATTTGAGCTTGCATGCACTCCCTTTGCCTGTATCTCTTATAATGGGGGGGGTGCCTACATTATTTTTTGGCATATTAGTGTTCCACTGGCAGGGATAAGAAGCCATAGCAGGAGACACAGATGAAAGCAATCCTAGCGCTTTGTTTTCCCTACTTTCCAAAATAGTTGTTTTAGGTAGGGAGCCATTGCCCATAATTGCTCCAACAGGGTCAGGTATTCGTCTGTCATGCTCATGATTTACTATAGTGTCTGTGCCTTAGTAATCTGACATAAGATCTGTGGTTAAGGGCAGCCTAACCTCAGACAGACCACATAGATTGTGTAATGCATAGCATTCTGCTGGTTTCAATGGGATCCCTTTATAAACATCTCACACAAAAACCCTCTTTATGATTTGAGAAACTATGCAGAGCGTGGTTGTCACAGTATTTCAGATCTATCAAATATGTAAATAAAACGTGGTATTATTCAGAAATGGATGGACACAAAAAACAGTATTTAACAATAAACTTACCAGAGACATCATACAGACAGAAACATTCAACAAATCTTGGGGGAAAAAAGCATGTGAAAGAATTCCTATTGCCGAAAATGGCACCAAAGAGCTAATCAACAGTTGAACAAGGAAATATGTTTGACATTCATGTTGCTGCATTGATGCAAGGGCACAGGTTTCTGGTAGTTTCTGCTGTGTGGTGGCAGACATATTCTTATTGTTATCATGATAAAGGTGTAGGCAAGTATTCTTTTTTTTTTCTTTACTGAATATCAGGGCAAAGCCACCAAATCTTTGAAGTGGATTTAATCAGATTAGACTGGTGAGTCTTTTTGGGGTGTAGGGACAAAATATTGTCTCACTTCCTTATGTGATCATATTATTGATACACTGAGCTTTTGTCTGTTCCCTCCTTTGTAAGGGGTTGCAACAGCAGATTGATCTACATACACTGCTCAAAAAATAAAGGGAACACTCAAATAACACATCCTAGATCTGAATGAATGAAATATTCTCATTGAATACTTTGTTCTGTACAAAGTTGAATGTGCTGACAACAAAATCACACAAAAATCATCAATGGAAGTCAAATTTATTAACCGATGGAGGACTGGATTTGGAGTCACACACAAAATTAAAGTGGAAAAACACACTACAGGCTGATCCAACTTTGATGTAATGTCCTTAAAACAAGTCAAAATGAGGCTCAGTATTGTGTGTG
>JAMQGT020001261.1:0-12287 GCA_024447675.2 Pterophyllum scalare | reverse complement strand
GCTATGCTTACCTTACTTCGTTCAGTTACGTATTGCTCATTATATGCTATGTAATATTAAGGACACACATGAGCTCAAACAGGGAGCAACACAAAGAAAAATTCAATAAACTTAAATCCCAATAATCTCTTATCTCAAAATATTTATTTCAAAAATTAAAAAATATGAATAAAAATATTCCTCCCACTGTCCAAAGACATGCAGTTAGTGAGGTTAGGTTAACTGGTGATTCTAAATTGCCCATAGGTGTGAATGTCAGTGTGAATGGTTGTCTGTATCTGTGTTAGCCCTGCGACAGGCTGGGGATCTACCCTGGCTCTCGCTCTATGACAGCTGGGATAACTCCCACCCACCCACTGTGAACCTGAACAGGGTAAGCAGAACAGAATGGATGAATGGATGAATAAAAATGTTTAACTCAAGACCAGATCAAGAATAAATGGGACTACCAGCACTAGATGCAGGTCCAGCTTTAACATTAGCTTCATGTGGTTTCTAACATCAGAACACAGCGAAACATTATAAACTAGAACAAACTGAACTTTCGAAGGAATCAAAGCTCAAGTACAGCTTTCAAGATTGTAAATTTGTAGTTGTGTGTGTCACACAGTGGTGTGGACATGCCGGTCTCAATAAACACATTTATCAGTGCAGTGTTCCTGTGTATTAACTAGCCAGCAGTTATGTTTTCAGTGAAAACGGTCCATTATGGTTGTCACCGTGCTGCATGGCCACAATGCTGATTCTGTCAGAGCTGGCTCGGTTACTTACTCACTAATAAGACTTCTGTGCAAGGTACGCAATTAACCAGCATTTATCCTTGTGTGAGCTGCATGTGTGCTAATTACCTTGTGGTTGTGTGCTGGTGTTTTCTCTGCGGTGCTGACAGAAACAAAAAACACTGCAACTTTCTCCTCTGCCACTTTACCAACTCTGCCATTATTTTGTGGACTAGTGCAGTGAGCAGACACACAGTGAGGTGCCAGAGTGCGCTCCTAGCTAAAACTGCTAGAGCAAAATGATTTCATATCAATCCGCAAAGTTTTTAAATAGGCACAAACACAAAAACATAGTACAAGTTAATCTACAAATTCAGTTTTGTAAACACACTATACAGTTTCAGTTAGTTATCATTTTTTCCTTTTAATTACTGCTTTTATTTATTTCAGTTAACAAAAATGCTTTTTCAATTTCAGTTTTTGTTATTTGGTTCACTTTCATTGACACTAATAACCTTGGCCTTTAGTCAGCCATCTGATTCATTTGTGCTGCCTCATGGAATGCAGTTAGCTTCTTTAGCCAGTAAGTGTGTATCATGTCAGTGCCTGGTGATGTCCAACGCTTCTTAAGTGAGACTCTTTCCTGGATGTCCGCCACTGTGATGGTTACTGGATCCTATTCAGGGAGGTTGCTGTGGTCTGCTTTTAGATCCACTAACTAATCCACTAACCACTGAGCATCCTTCTCCCATTTGCTCTTCCAGCATTACTCTGTCTCCAGCCTTGTTTCCCTGCAACTAAGAGTAAACCTTGGATGGTTCAGTGGAAAACGTCTGCTTTATTCTCCTGGTTTCTATATCTCTGGCAAGGCTGTGAGTCTTTGCTTGGCAGTTTCCAAGGCCTCAGGTATGGACAGCTTGCTGTAATTCTTAGGTACTCCTTTCCTCATCACACCTTTCTATGGTTCCCATAACTGGCTAATTTCCCTTTGTGTTTCCGGCCTAGCCATGATCTTATCTTTTAGTTTGACTTCTCTGGCATTTAACGCATCACTTGTTATTGGGGCTTGGTACCCAAACTCGGAGTGTGCGGATAATGATTTCACCCCCCTATCTGACGTCCTGGCTGCCCCTTGTTGTGGCATTTGTGTTGAACCTTGTCAATCTCTAGTTGCAATAGCAGTTACTTCATGCGGATGTTGGAGCACTGAGCTAATAGTAGTTTACATGTCAGTCTGGATGTTGGGTGTGAAAGAGGCCGCATTTCTCACATCCTGTTCAAGTAACCACTTTTGCCCGTATATAGTAGTATAGTACCATTACAGCAGTTCCCACTTCTCATCTTGTGCCCACTTATGCCATATTCTTGTTGAAGAATTGGACAGGACCAGGCCCCGACACAACACGCCTACTGGCACTCCATGAGCACCTGGCGGCTCAAATGAACCAGCTGTTAATGGATAAAATACACCCGGAATGGCTGACTTAAGGATCGACAGTCCTGGTTCCCAAGGAACCCCAGAAGGGACCAGTCCCATCCAACTACTGGCCAATAACCTTTCTCTGCAAAAGATGGAAGCTCCTACCAGGCATCATAGCTGCTAAGATGAGCAGGCACATGGCTCAATACATGACTGGGACCAAGACAGGAATTGATACCAGAGATACCAGAGGAGCTAAACACCAACTATTGGTAGATAAAGCAGTCACTTGAGGCTGTAAGACCAAACTGACCAACCCGAGCACCACCTGGATTGATTAGAATAAAGCCTATGACTTGATGTCTTATACATGGATCTCAGAAACTGTACAAGATCAACAGGATCCTAAGAGCCTTCATCAGGAACTCAATATGGATGTGAAGAACAATACTAGTGGCCAGCTTCAAGCCAACTGCACAAGTTACTATCAAGTGCAGGATTTACCAAGGAGATTCTCTGTCCCGACTGCTATTCTGCGTTAGGCCTGAACCCCTTAGTCAGATCATTAACAAGACTGGCTACAGATACCAACTACGGAATGGAGCAAACATCAGCCACCTCCTGGTGTTGTATGCCAGGAGTGAACGAGACATCAATTCACTGATCCACACCACTAGGATCTACAGCAATGACATCGGAATATCATTCGGACTGAAGAAGTGTAGTCAGATGGTAACAAAGAGAGGGAAGGCAGTAAGAACTGAGGCCACTAGGAAAGATGCACCCGCCAAGTACCTGCAGAGACTAGAGCAAGTCCTGAAGAGTCAGCTGAACAGGAAAACAAGATGCAAGCAATCGACACCTACACCTGGCTAGTTATCAGATGCCCTGCTGTGAATAATAAGCTGGCCAAAGGAGATGATAAAAGCCACTGACGTCAAGACAAGAAAGCACCTTAACATGCATGGAGGGTCTCACCCCAAATCCAACACCCTGAGATGGTACAATAAGTGGAAGGAAGGAGGCCAAGGACAAGTGAGTGTCAGAACCACTATCCTAGATGAAACAACGAAGATCCATGAGTAAATTAGGAAGATGGCCACAAAAGATCATGTGCTCAGTGAGTACCTCAGGCAGCAGAAACCCGAGACTAAAGTAAAATGTAGTAGATCACTGACAATTGCAGTCTTATTTTGATTAGCAAATTTTTTCTTTTTTGTTTCAGAGATTGCCATCATTACTACTTAAATCGATAAATCTCTGAAGAAAACTTCTGTATAATTTTTTTTAATTGAGTGAACCTACAAATGTTATATCTACATGTTAGGACTGGAAAATTTATCATCACAGTAACCACATAACCAACATTAGTATATGCAAACACATATATTTAAACATCAAATCATTAGAAAAATATGTTGGTAGTAGATTATTTAACATTTATAATTATGGGAGAAAGTTACAAATGGTTTTTTTTGTGCCTGTCAGTTTCCCAAAATATATTAGAGAGTGTGAATGCTGTATTAACTTAAAGAACTTTGTAGAAAGGCGCTTTAAGAAGTTCGGTCCATGTACTTCTATTACTTATACTACATATGTATGTCTATGTGTGTAGTTTCATTTCTTGAATAGTGCATGCTGCATTTTACAGCATAGGGTTCAGAGGGGATTTTTGGTTACCTACGTAGGACTGACGCAGGACTCTAATTTAGGCCTTATTGGATAGAGCAATAACTCATTTAGCATATAATCCAGAAGAATTACACTTACATATCATGCATTCAGTGTGTCCAAGAGCACCGTTTCCTTCCACTAATGGGTTTGCAGAAATCAAGTAAAAAGCATACTCAACAAAAATATTATAATCCAGAGGACTTATCAATCCGATCAGCTGCTAAAAGCACTTCCGTCATTTGGAATACCTGTCATCACGTTGTCAGCATGACATAGGCCTCTCACAGCTCCTGGATTTTATGTTTAATAGGAACCCTGAAATCGTCCTTTTGAGCTCTCCTTTTCCTCTTCTTCCCCCTTGCGTTCATGCTGGCCAGCATTTTGCTTTCCGTAGCCCTGCAAAATCAAGCGTGAACAGGAACCGTCGCAAGATCGCACGTGGATATTGTAAACTAAACTGGCCGTGTAGATTGCAAATTGCTGTGAAATAATACCACAGTGCAGTGATCTAGTGAGAGAGAAAAAATCTGACTCCAGTATGGGCGATGGGGCGGGATGCGTGCCCGCTTGCTAATTTGCAGTGATAGAAGAGTTCAGATAGCAAACCGGTGAAATTCTCAGCCTGGCACAAGATGACCTTAGCATGGTGCAGCACCGGGCAATCAACCACTGGCTAGAACCCTGCTCTCTAAGTCCTGTATGTCACAGATGTTGGCCAAACTGAGTGAGAGAAAACTTAACTGGTAAGATAATAAATCATGCATCTTTTACTTGATAATGCTAACTCTGGTTCCAGTGTTTTCCAGCATAATAGGCAAATGGCAGTTGGTCTAGAGCAGTGAAAACAGAGCAACAGCTTGTCTAGCACACTAGTTTCTCATCAGACTTCTGTTAAAGACCAGAGGTTTATCCAGAATGTGCATATGCAAACAACCAGGAAAAGCCACTGGCATGTCAGCCTGACAAGGTCAAGCTTTTGTTAACAGGACAAGGACACACAATGTCTTCACAATATTACATCGTCTCTTTATAACAATGGAATGGGAGCTCTGGTCAGGTTCAGAAAATGGAAGAGAAAGGGGTGCAGCTACAATATTAAACACTGACACTCAGGAAGGATGCAGATTACAAAGAATATCAGCCCCCCCCCCCAAATAAAATAAATAAATAAATTAAATAAAACCCACCCTTGTACCTCCCTGTGACCCTGAACAGGATAAACGGAAGAGAATTATGGATGGATGGATGGATGGATGGATGGATTCTAGACAAACAGCAAGAGACAAACCACAGAACAAACACTCCAGCATGACTTGTTAGTTTGGCTCCTGATGTTTGTCACCGACTCTTTTTTAAACAGCTGTACTGAGGTTGATTGAATGCACTGAATAAAAAAATATTCACTCATGCTTCCATCCCAGCACACACATGCATGCACACACACACCTTCCCTCAAAGCTGTAAACAAAGCACAACAATCTTGGCAAATCCTTTTAGGTTCACTGATATTGTCGCAGTCATTTTTTATTTATTTATTTATTTTATTTTTTTTGCTGCAGGAAGGAGAGCAAAACTGCACAATGATCTGAGGTATGATATGTTCCATTTATGCTCAATGGCATACTCATTATGTCTGAATCAGGAAAGATGAGAGTGGAAAAGACAGAGAGAAAGAGATGCATAAGTTTTAAAGAGCTCTATCTCATGTTCATATTCAAGAGTCTTTCTTCAGCATCAGGTTCAGTAACTTGGCAAGGCCTGGGTGAGCTAACATTCTCAGAACTGCTCAAAAGAACCATATGAATCTAACACAATCCCTGGTTACTTTAAATGTGATCATCTCAATGGAAGCAAATCTACATAAGGTACAAACCCTTGCAAAGATTTGACAAGCTTTGTAGTCAAACTTTAATTTCTTTCACATCAGCTCAGAAAGTAATCCGCATAGTGCAGCTTTGTGCAGTCACTGATAGTTACACATAAATGCATGAATATGTTTTTGATCTAATAAAATGCATCTTTTTACTGCCACATATTATGCAAATGGAAAAAAATAATAAAAAAGGTAGTAAAAAGTGCAACTACCCTTCCTGCTGTACAGCTTTGTGCCAATGGTGCTTTCATATCTAATCACAGATGGTAAAGCTAACCTGCTATCAGTGATATCAAAGGCCTCTTTTAAAACACAATATAATCCTATATCTATCCCAATTATAGGACTCTTTCTTCCATAATGAAAACAGCTTGGAGTTTACTTTAAAAAAAAAAAGAAAGAAAGAAATTGAGCAGGCTGTTGCACTGTGAGAACAATGATCCACCAACACACTCAAGCTAATATAAATGGTAAAGGGACTAGTTCTTATATAGTGCTTTTCTACTCTGAGCACACAGATAGATTACTTATACAACACGTTTACATTCACACAAGCACTTCCATATGAAACTAAGCTAAATGCTTTTGCTGTCTACCATTCACACACATTCATACTCCAACGCTTGTGTCGGAGAGCAACTTGGGGTTCAGTATCTTGCCCAAGGATACTTTGGCATGCAGCCTGGAGCAGCCAGGAATCAAGCCACCAACCTTCCCGTTAGTAGGTAACCTGCTCTACCTCCTGAGCCACAGCCATCCATAACCTTCGTGCATACACAAAGGTCAGAACACAAGTACTGTATTATTTCCCTAATTCAGAAACTTGCTCCGTGGTGCTTAGAGATGAAGATTACAGTGGCTGAGGTTCCTGAATGTCATGTGAACACAATGGCACCTAATTTTTGTACGATCTAAAACTTACCTCTTTTTCTTTAATACTTGCCCCACTGTGACACAAGCGTCAGGAGTTATCCCAACGGATTTAATTCATGAACTATATAATCACAGAAATGTTAACACAACTGTCAGTCAAATCAGACTTGTAATGCCAGTTTTCACTGCCTTTGTACTCTTTCCTGCAGACATTCTTCAATGTTACTTTTTTTTTTACAATTTTTTTGTTTGTTGTTTAATGCAACATGTTCAAAAGTAATTCCTTACTTCAATCACATTGCATGTGCTTGTGATTCAGTAATATTTTATGCTAAAGTTTCTAAATTCACACCCTAAAAATTAAACTATCATGGTATGCTGTTATACGAGTTTTTCAATTGCCCAATCTAAAAACATACACAGATGTGCTTTCTAATGCTTGCACAACAATTATCTTACCTCATTTTGTGCTGGAGACTGGTCAAAAATGGCACAGGTCCTCAACTTTTGAGCAGTGATGATATATTCATTACTGTTACTAATTCATTGTGCAAACTGACATAAAAGTGCAAACTATTCTTAGACCTCATACAGCTTTTATATATTATAAAATAAACCTTTCTTTAGTCTTTAACTAGTCAGATTGAAACAGATTAAAGTATACCACTCTGCCTGATGTTTTTACCTGTTTGCACTCCTTCCTGACTGTAGAATTGTATTAGCTGACAATGGCAAGTGGTGGAGGAATTATTTTTAACAATTCCTTTAGCAAAAGTAGCAATAAAATACTATAAAAACACACAAAATTGTTTTATTTCCAAATTACATCTTAATTATCAAATATAAAAGTATTTATTCTGCAGAAAAATGTTCCCCATCCATGTTATATGGATCAGATGGTTAGGGTTGAGCTCTTTTTAAAAATGTATATTCTGTTTAATCTGCAGTGGTTTTCAGTTTCATTCCATTTTATTTTATTTATATAGCACCAAATCACAACAACGGTTGCCTCAAGGTGCTTTATATTGTAAGTTTATAAGGTAAAGATCTGACAATAATACAGAGAAAACACAACAATTAAAATGACCCCATATGAGCAAGTAGTTGGTGACAATGAGAAGGAAAAACTCACGTTTATTTTATTTTATATTATTTTATTTAAAAGCCTTGTCTTATCTGGCAGCTGTTGCAATCAGAATTATGATTTGTTGTGCCAAACATATGCTTTTCCAAGATGAGCCCTAGTTAGTTCACTTGTTAGTGTTTTTCCTTTATTTATTTATCTATTTCTGTTTTTATTCACATATATTATGGTAATGCCAGAAGTAGAAAAGGATAAAGGCACAAACACACACACACCCATCCATATCAGCCCACCATTTGATACAGGGGTTTGTGGATGCCCCCCTAAGGCCAGCAGCAACCCCAGGATGCAGTCAGCCTGGCCTGAATCCCTGAAGCACAGACCTGGTTCATCCCAATGTGGTCCGACCTACCCCAACCGGTGGTGCGCTGGGCATGACACAGACCACCCCAGTGCACTGTCCACCAGGACATGGGTGATCCTGGGCCCCAGGCCCCAGACCCCACAACTCAACATTTAAGTAATACAAAATTCATTTTTTGATTTCCAATTCAGGAGGATAGATTTCTTAGTGATGCATAAGGCATAACGATTGGAGTTGGCAAGAGAGTTGGCTGATATGATGGTCAGAAGGAAGGAAAATATTCTATTCAATTCAATTCAAATTTATCTATATATCGCCAAATCACAACAAAAGTGTCCTCAAGGCACTTTATATTATAAGATAAAAACCATACAATAGTACAGAGAAAACCCAACCATCAACATGACCCCTATGAGCAAGCACTTGGTGACAGTGGGAAGGACAAAAGACACACTGTGAAAGAGGGCCAGATATTAATAATAACTAGTAATTAAATGCACAGTGGTGTACATAAACATAAAGCAGCCTAGACCTATTGCAGCATAACTAAGGGAGGGTTCCAGCCCTAAGTTTAAGCTTGATCAAAAAGAAAAGCCTAATCTTAAAAATAGACAGGGTTGAGTCTTGTAAAAGGGACAACTGAAAGATTTTTAAAAATTTTGTGTCTGTCTCCTGAATCCAAACTGGGAGCTGGTTCCACAGAAGACAGGCTTGAAACCTAAAGGCTCTGCCTCCCATTCTACTCTTAAGTATCCTAGGAACCACTATGGCACTATGAGGTCTTTTCAATAAAATGGGATTTGATTATTCAAGCCTTTGTGGAGAGAGAGGATGAGAAGGGGAAAAAAGTCTGTGGCCTCTGCCTGTACAAGCATTCCTGTTTTGCGGGTTGCCTTATTGTGACCCCTCTAGAACACCTGTTGTTACAGAACAACCCCCACCCCCACACCCCCAGTTAACCCTTTAACACAGAGCATGTTGTTGCCGTGCTGAAATATGTTTTTTGTGTTTCTCCTTGCCTCCACTGCTCTCTACCCTGTGTCTGTGTGTGTGTGTGTGTGTGTGTGTGTGTGTGTGTGTGTGTGTGTGTGTGTGTGCACGCGCGGCGGGGGGGGGGTATCATAATTGTGTTCAGTAAAATGTGTTCCTTCACACATTCAACCTAAGAGCTGAGTGACATGTCTTGATTTCATGCTGCAGGTTCCTCCATGACTTTTTTCTTAGCTGCAAATTCAACCTGACACAATAAAAACCATAAATGGCACCCCATGCCTCAAAGTAACAAAAGAATTCTGTCAATTCTTCCCACAACAAAACCCCACTCCTCAAATCAACATGGTTCCTTTGTGTATGTGTTTTATGGGTGTGTGAGCATTGACAAAACTGAAAGCAAATCTATGGAAATGGATGAGCTCTGTGACATTTAATAATATTAGGGTCTGTGTGTCTTACAGATTTTACCTTTGCTTCCTGCTCACAGATTTGTGGTGTTTTTGGAGTGGGCTAGGAAAACACAAGAGATCTTTTTTTTTTCAGAAAATGGACTGCATACAATACTGCACACGAATCTGGAAACACTCCTCATTTCTTTATATTTTGCTCGTAAAAATGGGAAATACGCTTGTGGTCAAAGGGCATAAATGCCATGGTAATTTGGTGCTTTTAATTATTTCTTTGAATTGTTCTTTTTCCAGGGTGGGATGATTTGTGCACCCAAATCTTGTTTTTCATTAAAGATGCTGTACAGTCTGAATTTATTTTGGATTATTTCTAATCCACACAGGGTCAGAGTTATGTAAGCAGGCTCATATATGTACATGCACCCCTACTCAAGTTTGGTTAAACTCTTAACATCTAGCAGTCTTGCTCACACCCATGTACAGACCCAGGGTGAAACAACAAAGACCTGCCATTAGAAAAATCAGAGTCTGGTCAAAGGATGCTATTCCCACACTGCGGGGCTGATTTTAGACAACACAGTTGGACATCTTCATGTTTGCAACCACAAATGACGGGGGACTTGACCTTCAGGAATACACTGAATCAGTCATTGGCTACATTGATAGATGTACTGACGACGTGATGACAGTCAAAATCTACAAGTGTCGCAACAATGAGAAGCCCTAGATGTGTGCTGAAGACCGTGTGCTGCTAATGGTCAGAAGCACAGCGTTTATGTCAGGAGAGGTGCAGGATTCAGACTATGAGGGCCCTGTGGCATTAGGGAGGCAAAGAGGTACTATGGACAGAGACTTCTCAGCCACTTCACTAACACAAGGGACACCCGGCGGTGGCAAGGCCTCCACTCTCTGACTGACTACAAGCCTTGTCCCACACAGATATGCCTCAGCGACCCCACCCTGCCTTATGAACTCAATCGTTTCCTACACTAGCTCAGTTTGAGGCAACCAACACCACCCAGGCACAGACACCCCCCCCCCAAACGGCAATCAGATCCTGCAGGCCCCATGGCACCAATGGAAATCTGACCCCAGGCGGGTCCTGAAATACAGTGTTGAGCAACTAAAAGATGTGGCCATAAACACCTTCAACACCTCTCTCAGCCAGGCAGTGGTACATGCCTCAAAGAGCTACCATTGTTCCCATGCCAAAGAACAGATGACTACTGCCCCACAGCACTCACACCAGTGCTGATGAAGTGCTTTGTGCTGTTAGTCATGCGGCACATAAAATTCTGCCTCCTTGCCAACCTGGACCTCCTACAGTTTGCCTACTAGGTGTCACCTTCATTATCCTGTTCCATCTGGATGAAAAAGACCTATGCCAGAGTCCTCTTCATTGACTTCAGTTAGGCATTTAATACTATAATTCCACAGCAACTGGTGGAGATGCTGAGGTTGCTGGACACTGGCATCTGCAACTGGATCCTCAGCTTCTTGATGCAGCAGCAGCAGCAGCAGCCAGTCAGTGTGGGAAAAAGAACATCCAGGTGAACACGTCCCGTCACGTCACAAGATACAGGGATGTAGAGGGGTGTCAATTACAGGGTGTAAAGCTCAATGTAGAAACTGTAGTTTGGTTGTTTTGGTTTGTGAAGTTTATATTGTTTTATGCGTGCAAATGGTAAAGAATGGACTGATTCTTATATAGTGCTTTTCTACTCAGTACTTTGAGCACTCAAAGCACTGAGTATTATGTGTGTGTGTGTGTGTGTGTGTGTGTGTGTGTGTGTGTGTGTGTGTGTGTGTGTGGGTGCAGTCCTATATAGTTATATAAGAATTTTGTCTGATTGTACTGTATTTTGGGGATAAAAGACAAACAATGCTGTGATCTGCTTTGACATTGTTCAAGATGTTTGATGTTTGTTACACCATCATCTAGAAGTAGATGAAACATGAAACAAAATTTATTACAATTTGATTCAAGCTAGTGACATTAAATTAATGGTCACATTTGTTCTGCAGGGATTACCTGCAGCGGTTCATTTCTTTTAAGCAAATGTGAAACAAATGCAATTTCTGTAAAGGCTCTTTATCTATGAATGAGTGGAAGAGTTTTAGAATATTGTACTTATACCCTGAAGCATCACAACATATTGTTACTGAAAAAATAGCATACTGTGAGAGCAGTGATCACATTGGGAATTACCTTGTTTGAAAACCTTCAGCTTGTGGTCTTCACTCTCAACAATTTCCACAAGAGATTTGCATAGAAAATACTACTCTACTTGGAATGTCAGTGGCAGCTACACTTTTATGGTTACATTTTTGGGGTGACCCTTATCATAAAATCAAACTTTCCCAAACAGCATGAATTCTACATGAGTGCAGTCTGGAATGTTACAGAAATATGCTATTACATCTGATGTCTCAGAGACATTTGTGGCAAAAAAATATATATATATATATGAATGCCCAATTTTTGCTAATTTGTGGTATCACCAAGTCAGTTATTTAAGTTATTTAGTATCAGATTATTAACCTTTCAAAGAGGACTCTTAGGAGCACAATTTTTGGTTTGATTTTGAAAAGTCAGTCACCTGCGAGCGCTTTGAGGTGCATTAGGCCACACGTATACATTAAAAAGTGGAAAAGGAGTTTTCATCATATACAATATGTTAATATATATATATATATTATTGGGCCCCTTTACTTTCAGTGCAGCAAACTGACTCCAGAAGTTCAGTGAGGATCTCTGAATGATCCAATGTTGTCCCAAATGACTGATGATGATAAATAGGATCCACCTGTGTGTAATCAAGTCTCCGTATAAATGCACCTGCTCTGTGATAGTCTCAGGGTTCTGTTCCAAGTGCAGAG
>JAMQGT020001260.1:0-54647 GCA_024447675.2 Pterophyllum scalare | reverse complement strand
TATTGCTGACTGAAAACACCTGAATTCAAAGACTGAGAGATGCAATATAATGCTTTTGCCCATACAGTGGCTAAACTAATCCAAACCCAAAAAACAAACAAACAAACCAAAACCCCAAAACAAATGAAGAGACATCGGTATGCATTTTACAGAGATATGATCATCCTTAGCATATCCATCTGCAGAGAATATGTATTTATGCCCCACTCCCCTGTCTACTCTTCCTTCCAGTTAATAAGGAAACTCAGGGTTTAGTTCAGGGAATCTCCTGAAGTAACAGATAAGCAATGGGGCTGCCCTTGAGGTCTCTAAACAGACATAACTGAAGCTGGCCAGGCCATCATGCTCAACAAAAGCTCCTCCTAGCCTCACCCTTTAGACCTGCCCAAAACAGTGAGACCTCACAAAATAGAAGAACGAATAGAAAAAACAAAAACCACTCACAACAACCTTAACCACATCTTAATTGTGGTTGTCCCTGCAGATATTACAGAAAGAAGGAAAACTGAGAACATTTGTACTTATCTTAAAATAAAGGTACCACATTCTTGCTGGTTTACAATGAATTTTTTTGCTCTATCACGTGCATGTAGATGGCACTAAACAACCAATTTAATACAAAATATACTTACTGTAAGTGTTGCTGAGATCTCTAATGGGTTACTTCAAGGACAAACAAGCTGGTGAAGGAGCAACTAAAAAAAAACCTTTGTATGTTAAAGACAGCTGTGCAGCACTAACACACTTCAGCAAATGTTTATCTAAAATTCCTTTGTAGGTGTGAGTGTGTGTATCAGAGGGAATTACGGATGTGTGTTTTTATCCATGTTTCTATCTACACAAGGGCTTGTTTGTGGGAGCCCTGCTCTATCGGTTGTTTACAGATTGTTTGTGGTGAAGGGAGTGATACTAAATCATTAGTGAAGGGTGCTAATTCTTATCTAAAAGCTGTAATTCTAACACTAATGGAAAAAAAAAGTGTTCAACACCGTGAGTGAGAAGATCAGGGCAGAGAGTTGGGATGGCGGAAAAGTAGTTTTAAAGAGTGAGGGAGACAACACTGTGAGGTAAAATTGGAGGTGAAGAATGAGGAAGAGGCACAAATGGAGACTTTAGATGTTAAATGGGGAGAGGGGAAGAACAAAGAGAGAATAGGGGAGATAAGCGTGAAGGAAGTGGAGGAGAACAGACAGATAAAACTTGATAAATGTGCATGCAGAAGATTATAGGGAGCAGTGGGGGAAAAATGATATAGAAGAACGACTGAAGAGGAAGGAAAGAAAACAGAAATATTGCTTTTGTCTTTGTACGTGTGGTGCGTACGTATGTGTGTCTTTATGTGCCACTGTACACATCAGCATCTCCCATTATTGTATCTCCCCATCCTGCGATTGAGCGAATGTTTGAGACAATGAGTTTGCAGATGTGTTTGAGCAAGAGAGAGGTGATAAAAAAAATGATAAAAAAAAAGGACAGAATAGGTGCAAGAGGTGAGGAAGGGGTCAGGCAATTAGAACAATTACTGCCAAGGATTCAAATTAAGGGTGTCACTGGTGGCAGAATATAATTCCCATTTAACGGTTCGTTTAGCTCCAAAATGCCAGCCCTCGTCTAATAGATGAGATCTGGATGGGAAAAAAGTGGAAGTGGAAGAGTAGCAAGTGTGTATAGTGATGCGTGCATGTGTGCTTGTGGTTCACAGTGGAAATGCTGTTGACAGTGTAATTTGATGAAAGCTGACAGCTAATTTATGAAGCATATTTTTGGGTAAATGATTTTTCCTGGTCCTACTTTCTCTGTCATTCTAAACTAGTAATTGGATTTCCCCTAACTTGCAAGGTACTGAATTAGGAGTAAACTAGTTACTTGCTGTCTGTGTGTGGTTGTGGCAGGATATGTGTGTTCGCACCACAGAAAACTTGAGCGTTAAAAAAAAAGAGAATATTAACAAAGCATGGGTTTTTGTGTGTGTGTGTGTGTGTGCATACTATGTTTGTAGATGGAGGTGCAATCTTAGAGAGCAGTGGAAGTTAATTGCAAAGTTTTGGTCTGCTGCACTAATACCCAACTATTACTAACCACCTTTTGCTTTATTCCCACTCAGTCAATCAAGGACCATGGACACAAATGTACGCATCAACATACACACACACACACACACACACACACACACACACACACACACACACACACACACACACACACACACACACACACACACACACATCAAACAAACTCGCCATCCTCTACTTCTATCTTAGACCCTTTCTGTCTCGTCTCACTTTAATTGCTAGAAGTGTCTTGTCTTTATGAAGCTATTCCCTTAGGTGGGTCATGGTGTTGCAAATGTGAAGGCCTGTGTGTAGTACTTGTGTGCGTGTGTGTATATGCATGAGTGCGTGCTGGCCAAAGGAAATAGAGGGAAATTCTAAATGGAAAGCTGTTCTGACAAAGGCAGCAAGCTTGTTATTCTCAGTCAAACAAAACACCCTGCTCTGTGAATAATGCTATACACACCCACCCACGTGCATACACATACACACGTGTCCACACACACTCATCAAAATATTAGGCTAAATACAAACATGGAACAAAACAAGAGTAAAATGTTGCTCCCTTTGTGGCTTCTGTCACCACCAGAGACAGCTGCACAGCTGTGAGCCATCCTCGTGTTGCATAGAGGCTATTTAGCTGTTTAAGCTGTTTAAACGCGGCTAAACCGAGCCATGACACAAATCAGATACATCTAATCCAGGACAGACCTTAAACAACTAAACTATCTCACAAGCCAGCCTAACTAATCTAAACCAAACTGACACAAAACCCTACCAGGCCTTGCTCAGTCGTCCCACAGCCAAACTGACTGAGTCCAAACAAATCGAATGCAAATGAGTGTAATCCAACTTAATCTACTCAGAATGAGCAAAGACAGAACACAACTCATTTTCAGAGGTCTGATTCAATTGTATCCCGTGCAGTTCTATTGATGGCTAAAAAGAGGGAAGAAGGAAACACTTCAAACATACACATGGGTAAAGCCAGTCTAGGCTATCTTGCCATGGTGCTGGACAGCAACCAGTCACCAGAACAGCTTTAAAGCTCCTTGGCCTAAATATTGCACACGTCTGGGATTCAGCCTGTGGGGTTGCACACCGTTTTTTTTTTACTTTTTGTTTTACGTATTTGCATTTTCTGTTTTGGTTATGCTAGGAGAAAATCTGTAATAGGTCTATGTGATAAAATCCCTACTCATAAAGACCCCTAACAGAATAATCTTCAGTCTTTATGTATCTTCGGTTGTTTTTCTCCTATATGTAGAATCCTCAGACAGAAACAGATGGGAAGACTCTGGTTTGATGTTATGAATTTTCCATCTGACATAGTCTGACTATGTGGTGAAACCCAAACGGATCGGAGATCTGTGTCAGCACTGTCTGCTCGTGTTTGAGTCAATGGTGAATAAAGATGCCATCCTCAGCCTTTACCTGGAGTGTTGAGGAGTCTGGACATGCGACAGCTGTAGGCGATTTGCTGCTCACAGTTTTCTGCACTGGTGGTGATGGCTGTCACCTGGAAACACAAGCACAGATATGTATTTTCATTTTATCTTCTTCGACCAGACAGGTCCATTTCATGTAAGAACAAATTATTGAACTGCGAAACGAAAGAAAGTGCACTATAAAGTTGTTTTAATATTGGCTGAAAATGGAATAAGCAGCCCATACAATTTATGACGGAGCATAATTTGAAGGACATGGTTCTCAAACCATGTAATGTCATCGTCGTCGTGTACATACTGCAGGCAAGAAATGCTGTCACTTCCTATTGGGATGTTGAAACCTCTGAAGTTCACACACAGTTTGCTTTTGACTGCGAGTGACAACTGCAATCTATAATCACTCACAAAAAAAAGATTAAGATATTGACTCTTGAGTGTGAGAGCAGATTTATGTAGTCTGAATTGTATGTAGGTGAAGCACAGCAGGCAGGTGATACAGGGATGAGGTTGAACACTTGTTATGATATTATATCACAGCATGTTTGAAAAAAATGATTAAACACAGAAAGTGCTGCACCTTTGGTTGTATTATACTGCAATCACAGATTTAGCAAGTTTGTCAAAACACAAAGTTTGTGAAAACTGTGTAGCATAAATGTTCAGTGTGTTCTAAACCCAGGACCTTTGCTGTCAGTGCTTTGAGGCACCAGCTGCAGGAACAGTGGAGGCCAAGAGATAAAAATCCTCTTAAAGAGGAACAAAATCCTCATTTGGAGGTTGGAAGTCACAGTTTTGCCAGTCAGACGACCGTGGATTGTCTCCCAATTTGGAGCTCAGTGTATCTGCATGACTTTGTTCTCACTTTTACTTTTGCTTCCATTTGTTTAGGCACCAAAAACTTTTAGAAGAGGTTGTGGCTTCATTCAAAACATGACCTTTCACAGCATTAACCTTGCACACTGAAATGACGCTAATCCAGTGTATTTATATATGATGCCATGGGGTCTTTTAACAGCGTCTATAACTGACAAGTATGTGCAAGTATGGGAGTGAGACACAAAAAGACATCAGCAGCTTTGACAAAATCCACAGTATTTGATGCTCTGAAATGTTACTGCGGTGAAGGAATTCATCCTGTGTGTGTGTGAGATCATCACGTGAACCATGGAAAAAAATGGGAGCTCACAAGCGTTAACTGTGGTTTCCAGTCTCTCAATATAGGCTCACTGGCCATTTCATTAGGTACATCTGTTCAACTGCTCAAACTGAGCCCCAGTTCCCTAAGCAAATACTGTGGATTTTGGCAAAGCTGCTGATGTCTTTTTGTGTCTCACTCCCAACTTGTCAGTTATAGAAGCTGTTAAAAGACCCCATGGCATCATATATAAATACACTGGATTAGCATCATTTCGGTGTGCAAGGTTAATGCTGTGAAAGCTCCTCTGACCTCTGGCCTTGTTGATGCCAGAGGTCAGAGGAGAATGGCCAGTCTGCTTGAATCTGATAGGAAGGCAACAGTAACTCAAATAATTACAACCAAGATATGCAGGAGAGCATCTCGGAATCCACAACACGTTGAACCTTGATGCAGATGGGCTACAGCCGCTGCAGAGGTCCACACTGGGTATCACTTCTGTCTGCTAAGAACATGAAACTGAGGCACTAATTCACACAGGCTCACCAAAATTGGATGACAGAAAACTGGAAGAATGTTGCCTGTTTGCAAACTAGTGGTGATGTGATATGTTGGGGATGTGTAGTTGGCACTTAGTGTCTAAATGTAGTAGGCACTTAGACACCACAGTGTCTAAGTGCCTACTTGAGCATTGTTACCGACCATATCCATCCCTTTATGACCATAGTGTACCCATCTTCTGATGGCTGCTTCCAGCAGGGTAACACACCATGTCACAAAGCTTAAATCATCTCTAACCAGTTTCTTGAACATGACAATGAGCTCACTGCACTCAAAAGGCCTCCACAGTCACCAGATCTCGGCCTCCACAGTCACCAGATCTCAATCTAATAGAGGACTTCCGGGATGTGGTTGAATGGGAGATTCACATCATGGATGTGCAGCCAGTGTAGCAACTGTCAGGACTGTGTTGAATATGTGCCATGAGAATTAGGGCAGTTCTGAAGACAAAAGAGGGTCCAACCTGGAAGGTCTAACCAATGAAGTGTATCATAAAACCTTGTAATATACTCTTTTCTATTATCCTGCACTTATTAGTATATCTAGTGATATGCTTCCCACACTCATGCTCTTTCTGTAGGTTTACTTAAACTAGAAATTACGGAGGCTGGGGAACACTCCGTTAGCTCCTGGGAAAAGTTCAATTTACATACAACCTGAGGCACAGCTCTACAAGCTCAGTCAGTATTTGCCAATAGAAAGCGATAAATGATTAGTTGTAATGAATGAGTCAGCACATATTCACTTAATAAATACAGTATTGTGCCATGGGAAAAGTGACATGGATTTTACGCCTGCTTCACGATTTTTTTTACTTCAGATACTGCATGCATGGTGCTTATGCCCTTTTTGAGTCCACGTGACTCATATTACATTCCTTGTGGGGAAAAACAAAGGCATTTTTTCAGCAAACAATAAGAAGTCTGCTAATACAGAACAAAACGCAGCTACAGTCTCACAGGCAGAGGTCCCAGAGAAAATAGCCCCAAAATTCAACCCAATATAAACTATGCACCATGCACCGTATTAGGCTTGATTTTAAACGGTGAGATTTAATCATTTAAAACAAAACAGATGTTAGCGGCAGTCAATGAAAAAATCCTCACGCTACTCATTCTTCAGAAGATGTAGATATAAAGTCTCAGGAAGAAGCCCAGAGCCTGAGGGCTACAATTCAAATATCTCAAAACCTGCTTCTTTAAAAAAACAAAAAAAACAAAACATTTTTTCGTTCTATTTTAACCTGAGAATAATAGTGCTTTGATTTTGTGGAACCTTGTAGTATTTTATTGTATAAACTTGAAACATTTGCAGATGTTACACACAAGACTTTGTATGCATACTGTGTTTGAGTGTGTGTGTGTTACCTGGTCCATAGAGGCACTGTAGTTGACCTGTAAGACGGTGCGCCTCTCTCTACTGGAGCCAGTGACCACAGTTTTGGCTGGCAGGTTGTTCATAACTGTGGTCCATACTTTGTCTTCTACAAAAACATCAATACAAAACACATTCAAAATGAGATCAAGCTGCAATTTATGGCAAAAAGAATTATTCCTAGCATATAATATAAACATACTAGACATATTAAATCATCCATGTTAATTCACACATGCAATCAGTTCACACATGCAAGCATACTGACACACACGGAGAAAGCAGCAGTTTAGCTGTCATGGCAGTGAAGTTCTTTCTGTGGAATCTAAGTTACAGCTATGAGACTCCAGGGTTTAATAGACACTTCTGTCCTGTTATAGTATGAACCAGTCACTCACGCAGCTCCTTGTTCATTCAGACTGTCAGTCAGGGACTGTGTGTATGTGTTTCAGGTTTCTGAGGTGTGTGTATGTGTGGGAGAGAGAGAGAGAGAAACTCTTAACATTTCAGAGGTGTGTGTGAGTGTGCTATTCAGCGTGACTAAGGGGCCAGCCAGTGGAGTGCAGTGACATTTCATTAAAAGTCTCGCCTTTGCTCTGCCTGCATGCTCTGCTGTTCCAGACTATCTACTTATTCCACTGTGTGTGTGTGTGTGTGTGTGTGTGTGTGTGTGTGTGTGTGTGCGTATGCTCAGGTGTGTGTGACAAAAGTGTCACTCAGACCATTGGAGCACTCTTAGAGTTGCGTAACAGCTTCGTTTCATATATGTTTGTGGTGTGTGTTTTGATGTGCATGTGCATCTAAGTATCTGTGTTTGCTGCTCCTTCTGAAGTAAATGTCAGTTACTGTGAGTTTGTTGCCATGGAAACTCCAGATATAGCAGGTTAAGGATGCTGGCGTCTGATGGTAAGACAGAGAAGGGCTGCAGAGTTTTCTTCCTTCCATAGGTCACTGGGGCTGGACAGTAAGGAAGGAACACACACACAAACACACAACACTGAAAGGAGGCACACACCTGTCATGATGCAGTTAACTTTGAAGGGGCCGAGAGGTCCGCTACCATCGGGGTCAATCCAGTAGGCATCAGAGGACCTGCCCAAATGCTTATAGGCCTCACATGAAGGCTCATAGATCGCTGGAGCAGAGTGTGAAGAAAAACGACAGGAAACATGAGCAGTTGAAGGAGGGTGCGTATTAATGCACATCTACTATGTCACGTTGAGACTGACACTGGACAACATCCGTATTTCGGAATAACGATTAACACAGAACTGTTGAATGGATGAAAGATGAGGAAACACTTTTGCTATTTATAAGTCCTAACCATTAATGCAAAAAAAAAAAAAAAAAAGACTGTGGGTGGTGGCAGTGTTAAGGCCTGGCTTTCCAGCAAAATCAGCAGTCGATTCCCTTGTAAACATAAAAAGTGTTTTCAGATTGGCAGTCATATTTTTTGTTTTCTTTGCCCTGAGGCTGGTGCAAGAGAAGAGGTTATAGTGAGCCACTCAAAAATATACTATAGACTTATGATAGAATAACATTTCTGTTTTGTTATTTCAATCCAGGAACTGCAGCTTCCAGTTCTAGAATGGACCTAAAATAGCAAGTCAGTTCCCAAAGCTGCACCCCCCCCCCATCCTTCATCCAAAATGCAATTTTATATGGTTGCCTCTCTCACTCCATTGTCTCTATTCAGTGCCTGTCGAGGAGCGGACATCTTCTCCCTAACACTTGAGCAATCTAGCTGACAACTTATTGATGCTATGTTTGTGTTGATGCGCACACAGACAAAGATGGGACGGCAGAAAGAATTGCACATCAAAGTGAATTGTGAGTGTGACTTGAAGTGAAACTTTCTTGATTGAAGTGTGACTGTTCACAGGCTTAACAATGAGTTCAAAAAGGAAAAAAAATCGGTAGTTTGTTCATAGTTCTTCATTTCACTTCTTTATTTCTTTCTGCTTTTTTTTTTTGTCCCTTTATTTTTCTATATGTTTTCTGACTTCTTCATTATTTGTGTTTTTCTCTTTGATCTAGGAGTTTTGCAGTGCAGCTCCTTTATAAGAGAAGAATCTTTATTTTATTATTTTTTTGCTAACAAAACCAGTGTTGGGAGGATGTAACCCTACTGAGGAATCTCACAAGGATCAAGGAAAATGTTGAGGTTGAGGTTTCTGTTCTGGCTCAAAGCCATTGTTCAAAGGCTGTAATACAATGGCAGTTTAATAGCCAGCATTTCTCATAGGATTGCTTCAGTGTTATGTACCACAACGGAAAGATTCAAAGCGTAACAGAGAACATCAGAAAAATTTCTCTAGAGGGAATGCAATTAGAATTTTCAGTAAGTGGATATAAAAATTATGTCTGAAAAAGCCTCTTTTTATTGATTAATCATTAAATTATTATTATATTTTATCCATTTATGATAGCATGTCATCTCAATACAGCCAAAACCCATTTATTCTTCATTAATTGACTACTACTGCCTAATCATTAAAAGAAAGGACACTCGAGTGTATAAAGGGAGATTGTGGGTGCATGTCCTCGACATCTTATTTCACAGTTTTGATTCATCCTTCTCATGGCTTCAGATTACACCAGGAGTGTTTGTTTCCTTCTTATCCTTGTACGGCGGTCCAGTAATTAGCACTGCTGCCTCACACCAAGAAAATTCAGAGTTTGAATCTCCTGGTCGTCCAGTATGCCCTGTACCTGTGTGTGTTACCTGTGGGTATCCATGCATGTTAGGTTAATTGATGATTCTAAAATGGCCACGGAAGTGCTTAAATGTACAGAATTTCCTTCAGGATCAATAAAGTATCTATCTATTAATCTATCTAGAATAAAGCACTGTGTGAATGTGTGCTTAAATATAGCTGTTGCTCTAAAGCACTTTGGGTGGTCAGTAAGCCTAGAAAAGCACTATAGAAGTGCCAGTTCAGTCCATTTCATCTATTTTCCACACTGACAAGCTCCACTAGAGAAACTGTTTAGAGGTCCATGACAAAGCAGCGGCTCTTTAAGTAAGTGAAAGGAGTTGCTCATTCACTCTTTCTCCTCCATACTTTACTGGCAGGTCCCCAGATTTGCTCCACACCTTTATAGCTGAAAACCAGAGACCTTCATTTCTAGGCTGTCTAGTCCTTCACAGTTTTTTTTTTTTTTTTTTACAAAGAGCATGTGTGAAATCAGCATGTTTACTCATTTATTTATTTCATGTTTTCATGTAGCATCACCTGCAGCTGTTATTTTTGGCATATATGCAGCACAATGCTTTGCAGAGCTCCATGGTTACACAGTGGTTAGATTATTATATCCTACACTCAGCTGTACCTGATATAGTAAATAGAGAGCAATTTTGGACACAGCTTCACACATAAAGCGATAAATATTCACACAAAGTATGTACATCTTGCTTCATCTGTTTCTGTATTTTTATGATCTATTCATTATTACCTACTTAGACCAACTCTGCGGTGCCTTAATTTGAAGAATGTCCTTTTCATTCACTTTATTCCTCTGGCTTTCTAAGACGTCCGTTATATTAAATCTGCTCTTTTAGATTTATTGCAGAACTTTTCTTCCCCGCCTTCTCTTAAAAGAGAACAATATTTGAGGCGTATGGGAGGAGGGATGGCATTTTCAAATTGTTAAGCATTAAAAAGAAAAAAAAACACAAAAACGTCCTGCTTTGCTCTCTCCGACTCTGGTCTCTTTGTGTTATGGGGCTTTTTGGGTCGTATTCTTTTTTCTTTGTCAGAACAAAACACACAGTGTAGTCAGAAAAGCCTGAATCCTCTGAATACTTCAAAAGTTCATCTGTCCCTCTAATGAGAATTGTGGCTTTGAGCAGGAAAAAAACAAAACAACAACAACAACAAAAAAGCAGCTTAATCACTCAAAGGCAAATGGAGGAAGGCTAAATCAAATGCGTGCGCGCGCACACACACACACACACGACACACACACACACACACAGTGGAATAAGTAGATAGTCTGGAGCAGAGTAGCCTATAGACGAGAACAGAAAGACAACACAAAAAAATGACTGGAACAACAGCTGTGCATGTGCACACAAGCACACACATACACTTACAAGTGTGGCATGTGGCTCCAGTGTATCCTGTTCCATCACAGGTACAGCTGAAACTGTCCCAGGTCTGTTTACACCGACCACCATGTTCACAGTGATTAGGCATACATCTGGAGAGGGGAAGACAGCGATAGTACTCATACAGTATCTGTGTTCAACATGTGCTGCTTTAAATGTTTGCTTTAAAAAGAAATATGCTACCATTCTACCATTCATAATCACAGAATTTCATTTTTTTTAATCTAAACAAAGATTGATGAAATGTATCAAATAATGATGCCTTCAATAGAAAAGCTATGCAAATGTACGGAGGCCCTTTTATAGCACCTATTTCTCCTGATATCTGACGGCACATTGAGTAGCTTAATGCCGATCGATCGGAAAACAACAAAAGCTTCAACAAAAGCTTTTCGAACTCTGAAAAATCTTTGGAGTGTGAGTGCGGGAATGTTAGAAAGTGTTTGGCATACATAAAGGAGCCGTATGAATGGGTGTGTGACGTGGATAAGATTTGCAGCAGAAATCACTTTGAGTGTTCAACTGAGTAGAAAGGCGCTCTGTAAGTACCGGCCTATTTATCAGTTATTATCTCAAAATGGCACAAACTCACCAGACTATTTTTGTTCTAACACAAGATATTCCATTGGGATTTTTTTTCCCAAGCGTGAGTATTTACCCCCCCCCACAGAACAGCTTTAACTGACCATAACTATAAAAGAAATAAAATAAGAAGTCCTAGACAACTGTCTTAGATTAAAGAGCATAATCAAAACATCTCAAATTAATGTTTATATTTTATAAGTATGTGTGTTATTTTAAATCAAATTTTCAGCTGTAGTGTTTTTTATAATGTAAATTTGCATCACAAAAACACGCACAGTGTCAGCTGATGTTTATGCTCCCGCCTTGCTTCACAAAACTGGCTTAGCTCTAAATAAGCTGTATTTACAGTATTAAGTTGTAACAAGATGCCGGCATAATATTTGTCTTGTGTGTATCTTAATTTTTCTTGACTATTATACACATCACCAGTTCATTGCAAACATTTATCTGACTCTCTATAGCAAAACCTTAATATGAAAAAAGGAACAAACAAGTTCAACTGTAGTTTAAACCTAGAAGGTTCAATGTGACTGTCTTCTTTTTTTTCATGACAAATTGGCTAAGTACACATCTGACTGTTGTGATAAACAATAAGGTGCACTATAAACTAACTCTTTGAATAGGCAAGGAAATACATTAAAAAGATGTTCATCTTAAAGAGGAATGCTTGCCCAAGGTGATTAAGTATATGCTAAATGAACTGTGACCACAGTGAGATTTGCTTTAAACTTCCATTAGGTAGCTGCTATCTAAAGAAATACTGGACTGACAGAAAGGCATCTGAGACTGCACAATATAATAAGAAATAAATGTGATTCTATGAGTTGGGATCGATGTAATTTTCATGATATCATTGACCTTGGGCCCTTGAACACGATCATACATACCTTTCCAAGCAGATGACTCTAAATATTCATGCAGTAAAAAGGCTGATTCAAAATTAATAAACCAGCATATCAGTCAGCAAGATAATAATTTTGATAGTGCTCAGAAAAGAACCTTTGTTCTTTGAAATTACGCATATTTTCAGTGATGCGGCTATTAGCTTTATAGGGTGAAGAAATCTGTAAACATTGCTACTGCAAGGTGCACACAAAAAAGAAAGACAGGAAATACTGCCATTAGCTGATGAGACAATGTGTAATACCTGAGCTACAGACACCTCAGCGTCAGTGGCCTCAGTTACCTATGAGCAATCAGTAATAAATCACAGTTTTAATTGGAACATAATGTGTGCTAAATACATGTCAGTGACTACTTAATTGATTATAGAGACCAAGAGGTGACAGAATTCTCAGTGTACAATTTTAGGTTTCTTAACAGAAAGCAAAATGTGTTATTGTTACAGTTTAGTATCCATATATTCGCAGATGGAAGTAAACAGCGTGTGAACGCAGCAGTGAGCACACAGCAGTTAAGACATCACAGTTTTTCTTGTTAAAATTTGAATACCAACCCAAATCCTGAGCACATCAAAGTTCTGTGGTTTGATCTGCCTGCAGGCCTGTGGGGATGGATCCCGAGGCACTGTAGTCTTAAAGCAGGGTTTTCCACGCACACAGTCACGTACAAGTTATGCGATTAGAATTTTTAAGTCTGCTTACTTGAATGTATTAAAATGATGTTAGCAGGAAAGCACGCTGGAGGACAAACAAAAACTGACTCATAAAAGCTGCAGGGGTCCTTTAAAATTGCTGCGTTCTTCTTCAGCTGCATCGGGAGTCGGGCAGTTAAGCAGCACAGATATTCCATCTCTGGAGCTAGACATGATGATTGCTGCTGTTGTGCAAACAATACAGATGAAGCTGACATAGAACTTTGGGCTGGATCACATAATATATGACAACTGATGATAATATATGACCTGATGGCAGAGGGTGTTGTCATTGTGGCTATTTTTTTGATTTCTTTGTATATTAGCACTCGGTGTACTTGGGAAATGAGAGAGACAGCATGTGCTGTAAATAAAAATCCCGTCTGTCTTCTAGGCTACAAGTGATTTTAGAAGCATTTGGCTATGTACAAAGCTGACCCGGTGGCAGCCTAAAAGCTGTGAAAAACAAACTTCCTACAGTGACACTAGTTTGCACAGCTCATGATAGCTTCTTTAATCTACACTGTAAAACTTATTTTTAAGGATGTAAAATAAAACTCCTTAAAATCTTTGAATATTTTACCTTTGTATGTTAGTTAGCATAAACAATTCATTTAGTAAGTAACACGCAGCAACATTGGTTAATACTACTAGGGAATAGTGGATTATTGCAGTGTTCTCATTGGCAGGATTTTGGATGTTCTAAAACCACAACTGAAGAGGGTAGCTATGTTGAGGACTACATTTGTGTTAGTGAAAAAAAAACAAAAAAAAACAACACATATTAGATGTGAGCACTGAATTCATGATTTTTATAGCATCTCTTCTTGCTATGGACACCGCAGTGGCTTAATTATATTGCTCGACATTTTGCTAATATCCCTACTTAATTCAAGCCCTTGCATTCAAGAGTTCATGTTAATCATCTTTTAAAAGTTGTTAGTGGTGTGATGTATTGACAGGCAGATTTTACCTATTTGAGCTGCGCTTGAGTTGCAACATAGAGCGGAGCATACTCCAGTAACAAACTGCGCACTAATTGTTACATCAATGTTATTGAGTAGATTTTAAAAGTTTGTATTTACAGTGTAATGAGGTTCAGACGAAGGGCCTTTCGCAGAGAGTTGCGATTGACAATCACAAAAGGCATTATGCCCAGCATGCTGTGATCACTCGTGCTCCTGGCTTTGTAGATTTTTCTTTTTTTTTTCTCTTTCTTAAAACAAAGAAATTTCTGCAAATTTATGTGTGTGTGTTTGTGTGCTGCTGCGCTCATTGCCTTGGCAGTGTTACAGAATAACAGTGACATTGTGGGAATTTGCATGGACACAGCTGTGTGTGTCTCCCTGAGAGTCTGTCTCTTAGGCTGTGTGTAGTTTTTGTTTCTTCCACTATCTCACCCTAAACACAATCTCACAGTGGAACGGCATTGATCAAAGGGAGGTCAGACAGGGCTATTGAACTGCCTTCAAAGACATTCTGATTAGTTAGATGGTAACAGTGCACCCATTCATCTTCCATGGCAGAACAAGGCCCACCTCAAGTATTGCGGGGCTTATACAAAACATCTGAAGTAATGGACTTGGGCAATACTGGAAGCACAGAGAATAAAATAGTTTCATTAAATTTTGGAAACGTCTGTGTTAGTTAATGTCTAAAACAAAAACTTGGGACCATTGTTTTCCCCTCCCACCTGTGAATAGAGAACTTTTCTGCACATCTCTTAGTGGAGTTTCAATATGCAGCAACAGAAATCCAACTTCCAGTGGCCTCTGACACTCTTGGTCACTCATCTTCATGATTGTTCCTCTGTACAGTATAGTGTGTGTGTCACATAGAGGCAGTTGCACAAAATTCCAAATTAACAGCTTCAGGATTCTTTTGAAATCAAATCATAGCACCTACCTTTATAACATTTGATCAAATTAAAACTGCATAATAATTCATTCTTCTGACTGACTCAGTCAATTAGCACATCTCAATTGGACTTTTGATTGCACAGCACAGCATAAAATATTAACACAGAGTCAAAATGCAGATTTTAACTTAAGCATTTAACGTAAGCATTTTGGCATTTATGGGATGACACTTCAAATCGGAATTATTTTTATGTTTATTAAAATAATCAGACTCTCAGACACACTCTCTGTCACACTCCAATATGGACAAATACATTTTTCATCAATGGATGAGGCTAAGGGACAAAAAGGGTTTCGTGACTTGAGTTTGTGTGTGCCTAAACTGCCACAAAGGTACAAAAATTCTTAGAAACATTATCTGAAAATGCTACTGGCAATGAAAACACTGACATAAACAGGATTTTCTGACGTGTCTAACCCGTGTTAGTGTGCGCTAGTGTGAGCTCAAGTTGTCTGAACTTAAGATTCTCAGCCAGCCAGACCACTTGTGGCGAAACTAAATTGATCGCAATCAAGCAGGGGTACTTGGTGTCTTCTTCTCTCACCAAGGATATCGATGAAGGTTATTGACAAAGCTCACCTGAAGACAAATCACTGACAAATACGTGACTAACACTGCTGGGGTTAAACTTGTCCTCAAAGTTTAAATGTTTTTGCACGCAGGCATCTGTTTCAGTGTAAACAAATGCTGGAATAGAGCTCAAGGCACGGATGGCTCCATGTATGGCAAATCCATTCCAATGCGTTTGACTAGTCCATGACAAGGAAATAAATTGAAATGTCAACATGTTTAATGAATGCTTACAGTGAGCCAACATTGGGAGGTGCTGTGCAGAATTTCCATCTCTGTTATGGTTGGCAATAAAATAGAGAATTGCTTGTTTTTGATGTTTGATTAAGATTGTTCAGTGTTTTCCATTGATAAACTACACATCCCCTTGCACTGTGAATTTACTCCATCAATTATAACCATTTATCTGACAAGCAGATAATAGCCAGCAACACACAAATCCTTGTTCACTCAAAGAGACAAGAGAGATTGTGAGTTGCGTGTAAGTCTCTGGATCTGAATTCAAAGACTCTACATGACACTCTTGTTTACTATGCAATTCTTACCATTTAAAGCCAATTGATTTATAGCACTCATTGCTTTTGTGCTCTGCTCATGCCTGAGCCACTCTTACCTGTCTATGATTGCGCACATGTCCAGGCTGACATTCTCAAAAGCTCCCACAGCGCCTTTCTCCACAGCATGTAAATCAGCAGGTTGGTCATCAACCAAGATAGCTTGCATGCAGCCTTGAAACGAACGCTGGGTTGGCGGGAGCAGTGTTTGCAGAAAATAACCTGAAACCCATACAAGAAACAAACAAAAGAAATTTTTTAAATATTAATTAATTAATAATTAATTTTTTTTTTAACCATTGCCATTTTCTAATGACTATTACAGATAGTTGGAGGTTGAAAAAAGCTATTTTAGAGAAATAGCAGAAACAAAGAAATGCATAAAAACTTGTTTTAATGCTGAAAAATGAAAGAAGTGGAAGATTGTAGGAAGAACATAATAGGATTTTTTTCAGTCTCACAATTTAAAACACACCATGAAAAGAAGACCTTGTGAAGACGGTGACATCAAACAAAACAGCGGCATTATCCTTGATGAGCAACAACACACCTGGCCAGTGAATGGTTATTGTCCCCTTTTTTACAGCCATGAACCTTCATCACTTGTCTTGTTTTAGAGCTTATCCGCAAGGCCCATTAGACTTAATGCCAGTACTAAGACTGCAATAGACTAGAGGACATACTGTACAGATTTTACTCTGTGCTGTACGTTTATGAGCTACGGGAATCAATGGCCTGTCCAGAGGTAGCACTGGGCCTTGACTGAAAAGGGGCCAAGGCTAGGGCAAAACTATGTATATAATATGTGTGCCTGTGTGTGTTTTTTGATCATGCTTCATCTTTTACAAATCTCCACTGATATATGATGGGCTTACATGTATTCTACACGTTTAAATCTGCCTTCATGCTTTGTGTACAATAATTTAGTGCACTGCATATAGTATACGGGCTTAAATCTGCAGAGCACAGGCGGTCCACCAGCACGCAGGTCACTCATAAAACACAACCGCTCAATGACATCTCCATCATCGTGATGATATAAGCTGTCAGACTCTCCAGCATGCCTATCAGCTTCAAGGCCAAAGCATCAAAGAGACTTATTAGGGGGGGTGTGGGGGTGTGGGGTGCACTGTGGGTGTGTGTGCATGTGTGTGCGTATGCATCAACATAATTGTAGTTTATGTGCCTGACACAAAGCATATAAAACAGTAGAAAGTAAACAGTATGTGTAGGGGTGTGTCTCTGTGTGTTTGCTGGATTCGTCCTGTTCTTCGCATGTTTTGATTTTCATCTCCTCCCTCAAAAAGTTTCTCCTGTCATCCTTGCCATCTGTCTCTTCTCCTGCCACACCTGCCTGCTGTGCTTTTTTTCTTTTTTTTTCTCTGAGAGAAACAGAGAGAGAGAAAGACAGAGAGGGAGACATGGAAAGGGATGGAGAGAGGATGGGAAACAGAGCAGACTGCAGCTGGCTGGCAGCACTTTGTGTCCTGTGGATAGCTTATAAATGCAAAGGAAATCCAGCTATCCTGACAGTTTGGCAGAATGAGTGGCACTATGCATGAAGCTATGGGTAGATGTATGTATGTTGCTAGGCCATGAAAGCCAGCAGGAGGTTTGTTTCTTTGCTCCTCTATTCAAGCCACTAACTGGGTGTGTTTGCAATTTAAAAACACCAGTACATCTGGTTTGTTTATTGGGTGTCACTCTATTAAATTACTCATTTGATGCAAAATACTATTTTTAAGACCAACAATTGAAAATGCATCTGCATTTCTACTGAAGCTGCCATGCTTCAGTTGACAGCTGGCTTTGGCACTATATCAGCAAATAAAGACAACGGCCTCATACATGGAAAAAGTCATATGAATCTTTAAACATCTTTAAAGATTTCTATGAATCACATGTTCATCTGGGCATTGCTTTTTGAAATATAGATGGCTAAATATGACTAAGATTATGTATTTTGCAGTAGCAGAGATTTAAATTTATTTAACGTACGCTACTTTCTTTAATTGTCTCTCTAAAGCAATGACCAGAAATAATCAATGTTAATATATAATTACAATTCTCTTTTAGTCTTCCTCCATGGGAGCATTTTTATATCCCCAAGAAGCCTCAGGAAAATTAATGTTTTATGATTGTAATTCAGTGGAATGCAATGTAATGCAGCTATACTGACAAGAAGTGGAAGATTCAGACCAATGTTAATAGAAAAAGACAAAATTTGCAAACAAACCCTATGTCTGTACATCGTCTAGCCTAAATTCTAGTTAGGAATAAGCAGAACATACGGCATTTCACCCTGATTTCAATGTCATTCTTTGGTTTAATTTGTAGTTTAAGTGCAAACACAAGGACTCTGTTTCTCATAACCCTTCAGAATGTGGAACAACAGCAATAATCCCCTGCAGTCTTGTTGGCACGCTATCACAACCCCCCTGTTGGGCCAAAAGAGCTCGTCTTACAATACACACTGGCAGACCAGCACCGGCTTTCATCTACCTGTGCACGGCTGGCTCTCAGGCTATATTTCCAAATCCCACTGCATTTAGAGGTATGTGTCTGCTTCAGGAGGAGGCAGGTTGGAAATCTGCCAATATGCTCATAGGTAAATTATTAAACAAATATTCCAAGGATGTAACTCTGGAGCATATTCAGAAGAGACAAGAACTGTTGCCAAAAACAATAGGTAATTTCACACAAAATACACTCCAGGAAAAAAAATAAAAAAAATAAAAAGTGCTTATCTGTGACCTCCTGCTGCAGTTTCTCCCTGAGCAATTTCCCTTAACTGTCAAAAAAAAAAAAAGTCCTTAGAGCACCTTATAGAGCACTCTCAAACAAATATAAAATGCATGACTGTCAAACAATACTCATGTCAACAAAATTATACACCTCACCCACCATGGCAGACACGGCAGATGTGCACGTAAACAAAACTTAATGCACCTACACAAAGACACACATGCAGCACATGGACTGTACTTTGACATATGCGGTTGCCAGAGTCTCATGTCTTATTCATAACAAGCCTTAAGATGTAGTGGTAGAGGCAACAGCATGCAGAAGCATGACTGAAAATGTGTTACTCATTACAAGTATTACTAGTTAAATCGCATAATATATATCAAATGATATGAGGTGTGTGTCCTCATTTTTACAGTAACGTGAAAAAACGGAAAAACTTTAGATCCTAAAATGACCAAATGAAACCACTGGAGGACTACAACACTGTGTTTCAAATGTCAAAGCCATATTACATCATAGGATATATGTCATGGTAAATCATTTAGTCATCCACATAAAATGTGAGAGAAGGCATTCTATCATTTCCAAAATGATAAAAAGGAGCAATGAGCTATGAAAAGCTGTGACAATATTTGGAACAACTCAGTATTATCAAATGTATAAGAAAGTCATGATTTCAAAACTACAATAGGAAACACTACATGCCCCCCCCCCACAGACAAGCTAGAAAGCGTCAGAGTGGAACGTCCCATAATTGACTGCGCTCTCATTAGTGAAGCAATTTTTTTTCCCCCCTGTTCCCGAATAGAAAATATGACTTTATTGCTTTGTGTATGTGCACTTATGTGTGATTGTGTGTGTCTCCCTGTCTTGCCTCTTGAGAAATTCAATTTATGGATGTCTTATGCCAGTCACTTACTAATTTCTCTAAGCGTAGCGTCATGAGTGGAAAAACTACTCCCCGTAAAATAGGCTTTGGGTTTAGGAGACTACTTCTAAAGGCAGGTGCGCAATGGACAGAGGAGTGGAGATGAGAGGAGCAGGATAGGAGTCCGGTGGGAGGTGAAGGAATGGGTTAAAGCAAATGAAATAATGGGAGAAATCAAGAAATGAAATGGTGGGAGGAAATCTGAAGGAGTAAAAGAGGAAGAAACCTGAAAAGAATCGACTGAAGAAAGAGATCCAAGTTAAGGGCAAGTTCAAAGGCTCAAAGCCTAGGTCTTTCTTGCCATTGACATCCTCAGTATAATATCTTATAACCTTGCAACCTTGGGAGAGGTGCCAAATGAATTTTAATGCCACAGAAATGGCAGGGCTATTACATCTCAAGCAAAATTTTTGAATAGCTGCTCAACTCAAAGATTAACATTGTCAATTAGTACATCATTTCAAAGTATGAAAAATGGTATTATCTTAACTGCTATTAACCAATATTAACTGACATGCAAAAAAGCATGAAAGGCATAAAAAGACAGCATAAAAAAAGGCTCACAGAAATAAGGAAGAATATTCAATAAAGAGAAATATTATGTACTCAATTTGCATAGCCTTTAAACTCCTTGGGAATGGTTTTTGTCTGCATAATGTTCCATCATAGTCAAAATCAAATCATTAACATAATGATAAAAAATTATGTTAAATGATTAAAAGTTACCACTTATTTAAATTAGGTAATTAATTTAGTTATTAAAAGCATTAATTAGCAAATATTTCATGTGACTTTACACACATTCATATTACACATGCATGATATTAATTTTAATGTTAAAAGTATCGAAGACTCCTTGTGACAAAAACAATATATTCGAGCCTTAAAATCATGCTTGTATGTTTTCATCTTGTCTGTATTTTCCAAACAGCAGCACGCTAATGGCTTCCCAGCACTTGGCCTGCGCTTCATTAAATGTAACCATGTTCCACCCGTGATATTGTGTTATCTTTACTCATTTCTACAAACATTCACTTTCTATCTAATAAGATATAGGCTGATATTTATATTGTGTACTTGTGTGTGTGCAGGTGTAAGTGAAACATACGTTCTCATCTTTAATGTTTGTCAAACTGTATGTATATTCCAACTTCTTAGTGGCAGTCAAGACTCAATAAAGCACTAATTGATTTTAATGTGCTTTAATGTGGCAGCTGGCCATACTTAATAAACACTACAGTAAACAAGCAAAAAAAAAAAAACATATATGAAGAATATAGAAACAGATATACTCTCAACACCCTAGCAATGTTTTACCAGTGGTGCTCACACCATCATAATAAATGGAATACCTAGTTTAAACACTCATTTCCCACTCTATTAATTTATTTTTCATGGAGACCAGATCTTCACAAGTCTCACAATTAGATTAAAATCCAAGAGAGAAATGACATATAATTGGAATGAGTACATGCAGAGTCGCATCATTTTAATATCATTAAAAAGAAAACCCTCGTCATTATTATAAAAATCCCTTTTTCACGAGTGTCTAGTCAAAGACGAAGTTGACAACAAAGAGCACAGAGAAACGACACAAAACCCAGTGCATAAAATTTATCTTTACGATTACATAGTCGCATACTACTTGTTTACAAAGTAGGGTGCAGTCAGTGGTCTCTGATCTAGAACTGTTGCCAATGGAAGCACAGCAGATTGATGCCTTACAGCCATGTGATTTGAAGCAGATGGCTACCTGGATGGCTGCACCTACATAAATTACTCACAGCAATTAACTCAAGCTTTGTCCTGTATATATATGTATAAAAACAGGGATTGTTCATAATACTGTGAGGCTTTTGCTAATTGCGGCACACTGATAAAACAGTCACAGTCACAGTGAAAGTGCTGATGAATACTGTTAGAGAGCTTTAGGACAGCTTAATGGGCTTGGCCTCTTTGCCTCATCCACCTAAGCGATCAGAGAGAGTAATTGAGGGCAAGCCAAAGGCTAAACTATCTTTTATACATTCACTATATTATTCTGTTACCTCTGTTCTGAGATGGAAATTATCCTCTGAATGTGATGAGCGGGATGCTTTGAATAATTGTACTGGATATTTTGGTTGAGTTAACAGGGTTCTGTGGTCACCCATCTTTTCATGTAAGTTTACAGACATGTATACTAGCACCAACCCACATGTACATTTTTATGATTTTAGGCCTCCTTTATAAATCTTTGATAACAAGGAGGCAAGACGCTGACTGAAAGGGGGGAAAATCATTAAAATTCACAGGCTGATCCACAAGGAATGTCACTGTTTCTATTAAAATAAACCAAACCCAATCATGACAAAGATAAGAGAAAATGAAAATAACTCTAAGAGCTAAACACAAGCTCCAACTGCACACATTGTTTTCCATGAAGCAGATCCTAAAAGTTTTTCCCTAGCCTCTAAAGTGTTGGCCTAAATATCATTTTGTAGCTCTTTCCATACTAATAATCAACAGTTTTGTATCCCCTGCAGCCTCCAAACTTGTGTTTACCACCAGGCTCCCTGCTCCTCAGCATTCATTATGTCATGTAAAATTAACGAGAAAAACCCCAGTCACAGTTCCTGCCAATTCAGCACACTACTTCCATCAAAGGGGAGAAACTACTGAAAAAATTGCTGTATTTTTTCAGATGCTGCAATGTGTACTTAGTGTCAAAGTCAACTAGAAAGTAATGTATGCTACATACTATAATGCACTGTTGTAGATTTTCTTTTTGCAAATTTATAGGAATCCAACTGACACTCAGACCCAGAGACTGAAACACTCCGAGTTCAATTTCCTCCTATTTCTCTTGGAATGTGGTAAATTTAATTGACTGGACATGATCTGGAAATCAAAAATCGGTCTACATAAGGTGTCATACATGTGACAGTGCTTACTGGGGCGAAGTCGTGAGGTTAAAGGCTACCTGTCGAAGTCAAGGAACAGGATTGTGTCAAGGTACAAATCTGGCATTGGAACAACCAGTACTCTTCCTAGAGTTGGCTGTCTGGCCAAACTACGAAACTGCCAGAAAAGGGCCTAGGTACATAGAGTGCCAGTCGAAAGTTTGGACACACACCCATTCATATGAATAGTGTGTTACAAAGTACCATAAGTTAAATATATAAATCTGCAGATTTGCTTGAAATATTGGTTGTAAATTAATTTGCCTTGCCTCATCGTTTAATCTGCTAATTTTTTTAAATGTATCATAAAAAAAAATCTTTCTATATTTTTTTCATTCCTGTGTGTGTCACTTTTTTGCTCTCTTTTTTCTCTTCTGTTCTGGAAATCCTTCATCTAACTGTCTCCTCTGCCCTCATCATGGCATAAAGACATTGTGGAGATCCTCTCCTCTCAGCCACTATTGATTCACAGCTCAGTTTACTGAAATCAATAAATCACCAATTGGATCAAGTGGAGACTGGAGGATGAGAAGGAAAAGGAGAGGGGAGATATAAAAGACAGACAACGACTAAAAAAGAGAAAGTTATGATATCAATAATGAAGAAATGAAGAATTAAATTCAGTGATTCTGCAACACCCAGATTGACAAAAGACCTTCAGAATCCTTCAAAGATGTAACAGACCCTAGGCTGAAAATCTATTAGCACATCAAGGTCTCACAGACTTTGATTTTATATAGAAAATGTACAGCGTCATCATGGACTTGGGGGATTTGCTCAGTACCCGCTAAGAGTAAATTAAAATAGACACCAGAATAAGAGTACCTGGGCTGTGTGTTTGTCAGGTGCTCTGATCCTTATTGACTGGCCTGGGGAAATGATTTTGCTTGATGGAGGAGATTGTGCTCAGATAGAGAGAGAGGGACAGGAGCTATCAGAGCTAGACTATCTCTCTAAGTTACTGTAATTTCATACAGGTGCCCCCCCCCAACACACACACACACACACACACACACATACACACTCGCACACACACACTCACAGAAGCACACTTAGATACGGACCATCTTCCAAAAGACAGACAGCGGTGTCTGGCATCATTAACCTGGCGTCTTCCTAATTCTGACAGATTGAGGCTGCTGCATGTGTTATCACTCCCTTCATCTCTCTCTCTCTCTCCATGTTTGTTACAGTATGTGTCCCCTCTCTATATGGTGATGTTGTTGTGCCTGAGCTCTTGCTATGTGAGCAACTTTTTGTTAAATTCTGCCAACTGGAAAAGAGATCTGGTGTGTTGTTCTCATTAGATCCGAGGCGTTGGTGCTGGGTTGACCCCTACCTCCGAGGTGATAGGTTCCTCCCGTGGTGATAGTGAGAGGTGAGACAGAGCGCACGGCAGACACCTCCTCGCCATCTATCGTCAACATGGCAAAGTTCTCCTTGGCAACCAAACGTATTGCATGCCACTGGCCGTCATTGAGGCCCGAACCTGGGAAAAGCAATAAGGCAAAAGTATTTGTGTAAATCCGTGGATATAATAATAAAAATTGCTGAGAAAAAAATAAAATAATATAAATAAAACTAATAAAAAAAAGGCTCACCACACATTCAATATTGGTTATTTTTACCCCAGTAGGTCCAAGTTTTTTGTTTTTTTTTTAATGGTAGAATATAAAAGAACGTGTAAGGTCCTGACCGGGATTTGTCAATAAGACAATTGGCTGGGTGAGAGGTATGTGAGTGATTAATTCTGTTATGTGTGGCTATCCTTCACTGTTTACGCTCTACTTTTATATTCAGCATATTTTTTTCCTCCACAACAATGGCACTCCTGTATGCCTGGTGAATGTGCTTTCAGCAGAGTTCAGTGCTATCGAGGATCATCCTCCTTCCTCTATTTCAGTTTCCCCTCACTTCTGCACACAGTAACACGCAAGTCCGTGCCCCTCAATTCTTCTTCCCTTCTCTTTTGTTCTCTCACTCTCTCTTTCTCTGCCTCCCTTTTATAGTCTCAAGGCCCGTGTGACTGAACTCCATTAAGTCTCACAGAGCCCTGTTTGCTGGGTATCCAAATGCATGTGTATGTGTTCTTTATGTGCCTGCAACTTTGAGTACTTTCTGAAAGTGCACGAGGCTGTAATGTTTTGCGCTGTCTGCATATGTCAGTGGGCTCTGTGTGTGTTTGGCGCATGCAAGTTTTGTGCCCTCCTTTCTTCTCTCTTCTCTTGTAGTTGTGCTCCATTAAATATGAGTGATGTTTTGGAAAGGGACATTACTACTGGAGCTGAGAGAGAAGCCAGCTTCCTTTCATTGCCCTCTCCTCTATACATCACCTCTTACTGACACCAATCTCTATTCATCCTTTCCTCCTCATCTCGATCTCTATCCCTGATTCTTCTGTCTCTTTGTCTTTATTTCCCTTGCTCTACTTTAAGCTTTTCCTTTTTTTTTCTTTCTGTCTTGCTGCTTCCCTCAGTTTGTGGCCATCTGCTGCAGTGTCTTTCTTTTTCAATTGGTCTGAGCATAGCGCTTCACTGATTGTAATACATTGATAGCTGGTGAGGACACTGTAGCGAAGTTCAAGGTACGGTCATGTGTAAATCAGTCTTGGCAGAGTACGCATACTCATGGATCTGCATGCATGTCAATACGCACACTTACGCACAGAGAGTGGGCAAGCTTCTGTCGGTTTGCTTTTTGTGTGGCAGTTTCCGTGTGAGTCACCACTGTCTGCAAGACACACTCACATTATTTACTTCTTCCCGGAATGCACTCAAAGACCCCGGCTTTCATAACAGCAGGAAGTCTACACTAATTAATCTTCATCAGCAGGGTGGCCATGTGTGAGTGTGCTTGTATGCCTTTGTGCGATCGAGGTTGCGACCAAAGAAATTAAGGGCCAAGATGGTCACTTGCTGAGAGTTGTGACCACAGCAGCAAAGCTCAGGGCAACGGTGGTTAAGCATGCACAAATACACACTTGCATGCAACACAGTACACATAATAAACTTTAAAAAAAAAACAAAAAACAAAAAACTAGCTCTAACAGAGATGAAAAACAAAATGATCATGTTAACAATGCTCTTTTGTTGAGAGGCCATGAACCCAAAAGTAATAACACAAAAATTAGAGGACAGTGCCTGCTTTGTCCGAGTGATAACTAAAAAAGTTACTTCTGGTGGAAATCGACCTTGATAACCTCCTTCAGTGACAATCACATTTCTGCCTGTATATTGGTTTGATGTAATCACTACCAAGCTCTCTCCTCCATCCTGTCCCACTCTCTATAACCTCTTGAATGTAATGGAAAATAGATACTGTATAACCTTGTGTTCCCTCATCTGTTTTACATCACCTGCAATAGCTTTGAATGATGAGCTTATCAGTGATAGCAGTGTAACTGAACCTTCACACTCATGCACAAACAGACAAGTGCCTGCTGAAAATCTCATTCTCAAATATAGGATCCTCTCTCTCTGCCTCTCTGTTTCTTTCTCTGTCAAAAACACCAGAAACACTGGCTAAAGTCATGCACATGCTGGCTGTCTGTCACAGATAAAAAGAACAAATATGATGAAGGAGGAAGAGAATCAGTCAGATTTAACTTGATAAAGTTGCGACTTGCTTTGGAGTTGTCATTCAAATGTAGGGTCACACTGACGAGCTGACCAGTTACTTTGCTTGGTTTTGCTTGTCAGTGAAATGAAAATTGAACTTGGGGTTTATCTATATTATATCACATATTGTCTTCATCATCATTTTTACCACCCTTACCTAGTTAGTTTCTGTTGGGGAACCAACTTTTAAGGTCACATAAAAAAACATCCACCCTCCCAACATTTTAGTTTTCATTTACATCCAAGGAAATGTAACATTCATTATTCATATCAACAACTGAATTAATTCAATGCACATCTTAAAGGTGTGTGTACTCTGTAGCCATTGACCATCTGCATACACAAGACACCATCTGTATAAATATGATAAACAATGTTTATGAGACACTATGTTTAATTAATGTTCTGCAATATTAGTTTGATGTCATTTTGGGGAAAAAAAGAGATAGAGGGAGAAAAGGAGAGAGTGGATAAACATGTATAAATGACTTTTGACATTGCATCATGTCTATAGCTGTGCAGTGGTGGGCTTATGCAACACCAGGAGTTGCCGTTTTGGTATTGCAGTTCTATCTGTCTGTGACGTGTGCTTAAGAAGAAGAGCTGAGCTGACCACAGATGAGGGCCAAGACTAGGAATGATTTCTGGGGTGAGCTGAGAGAACTGAGGGACATGGTGGTAAACCAGGGCTTAGAACTGAGGAATACAAAGACTGAAATCCAACAGTGACAAAGTGGTTGGTGTTATTATTATTGCCTTTATTATTATTTAATCTGCCTCAACTTGATATAAAATGTCAGAAAATACTGAGATCTCTATTACATCTCTTTAAAGTCAAAGTTGACTTATTAATATTTCTCGTTTTATGCAAACTGTTCCAAACCCAAAAACAACCACAGATGTTTACAACAAGAAGCGTGAGATACTCAAGGTGCATTTTTAAGGCCATTTTCCCAAATATAACCTAAATAATAAGCAAAACTGTTGCAGAAATATTATCTGTTAAATGACTAATTGATGCTACCACTCGTTTATTCCTTCTATAAATTAGCCGGTATTATTTTAGTGCATGTAATGTAAGCAAATTGAACTCAATCATCATCTAAATTTAAACAGCAACACTTTCAATCCCGATCCATTAAGCTAAACAAAAATCACCACTAAGAGAAAACAACTTCTTTTTGTGTAAATTACTGCCAATGCAATACATTTCAGAAATTCCAACCAACAAACACAGCCTGCTGCAGCTTACTGAAAATGCTTTTCACTGAAAACTTCATCTTCTATAATATTTCAAGACGAGCAACAGACTGACAGCCACAGAAAGAAAAAGTGACAGCAATTACAGCGGAGTTTGAAGCAACTGAGGATGAACACAGGAAAATGGTGGAGGAGGCTAAGAGACTGATTTCAGGTATGGAAATTACAGACTTGGTAATTTTAGAAAATCTTGAAAGAACTGTAGATAAATTATTAGATTTCATGTTTCTAATATAAACAGCAGAACTGCCAGTCCTGGGTTCAAGTGACAACCGGAGAGGGTATGGTGCAGGAGCAAAAGAACAATATGACAGTTCTGAGTGAAGACCTGGATAGAAGACTGAATGGGAGCTCACCAATAGCAAAGGATAAAATATAGATGACGAATACAGGCATTTTGATGAGACACCAGAAGACATACATACCTGCATGTCTACTTCCAAACAATAACAATCTAAATATAGAAATCCGTGACAGTTATATTTATGCTTCCAGGAAAATAAACACCTTAGATAGTGTTTCGATCCTATGTTTATATTTCAAAGATTGCTTTCTGTGCTGGTATGGCCACTTCAGGAAAGACTGACTCATTCATTAGACTACAGTCTTCAAACATATTTGCAAGGCATAAAACCCAACTACAAGTATGCAATGCCACAAACGTCATCATGCAACTCTTGTAACAGACAAGGCTGAGCTTTCCAGTTCTCTGCTGGTGCAGGTACAGTATCTTCCGAGCACCTGCCAAAGGGAGCCTCTTGAACACTTCAAGTGGTTTCTGACAAGTTTTTTGTGAAATTCACAATTCCTTTTAAAATTTATTAATTACACATAAGCCCACTCCAGCTTCCTCCCCCAGTCCAAAGACATGCAGTTAGTGGGCTTAGGCTAACTGGTGATTCTAAATTGCCCATAGATGTAAATTGGAGTGTGAATGGTAGTCTGTCTCTCTCTGTGTTAGCCCTGTGACAGACTGGCAATCTGTCCAGGGTGTACCCTGCCTCTCACCCTATGGCAGCTGGGATAGGCTCAGGGCCCCCGCGACCCTGAATCAGATAAGCTGAAGAAGATAGATGGATAGATGGATGGACATATAAACCCAAAATGGTCCAGTTCCTGCTTATGCAACAGATCTGGTGACTCATTATTTCAGCAGTCATCCTCTCTGATCATCTTATCAGAGTTTTTTGACTGTTCTTATTTTAAATCAAGGGCTGTCAATGCTTTTGAGACTGTGCTAAAACTTTGGAACAGCCGAATCTCTGGCTTGTTTAAAAAGACTGCTAAATACTCATTTTTAGAGTTTTGTAGTTTAGCTTTTCCTTGACCATTCACCCATTACTTAGATGCTTGTATCTAAGTACTCTATATGGACAAAAGTACTGGGCCACCTACACATTACACCTAGAGGAGCTGCTTGGCCATGGAGCCCATGAAGATCTCCAGTGCACATTTTTTGAGCTAATGTTAATGCCAGAGGAGGTTTGAAACTCTGCAGTTATCAAGTAAGCAGAGGGTTGGCAACTTTTACACACTATGGGTCTAAGCAATGCAATTTCATGTGGTCTGACATTTTGTGGCTGAGTTGCTGTGGTTCTTAAACAATTCCCCTTTGCAATGATTCAACTTACTTTTAATGATTTCTTTCAACTTTTCTTTTTCCAGGGTGGAATGATTGTACAGCATACATCTTTAACAACTTTAAGAAACAAGAATTGGTTGCCCAAGTTTTAATTTGTTTTTTCAGATTTTCTCTAATTCATGCAGGGTCAAAAGTATACATAGAGACCCAAATATATAAATTCCCTCACTTAAATGTTTAAATAAGTGGTGCTGAAGGTTCTACAGTGTATTTTAACTTGACACGACCAAGGCCTTGGGTTAGTGATCATGATTGACCGCAACTGGTACTCTCACTTTCCCGTACAATACGCATTTTTTGACAGCACAAACTAGATTGGCCTGTACTCCAAAAGTCTAAGAAACTCTAAAGATCTAAGAAGGAGAACTACAGATTTACATAAGTTGAGAAGGTCTCATCACTTTGCCAAGGTCTGGAAGAAGACCCAAACTGCCACTTTCAGATGAGAGTAAATTGGTTAGGATGTTCAGGAACAACCCAAGAACCACCAAGGCCCAAGCCTGCCATAAACTGGAAAATGCATCACTGCCCACAGTGAGGCAAGTTTGGAATCACCATGGACTTGGGGGGGTCGACTGAGAAAGAAGCCCCCTGCCCCAAGCTCAACTGATATTTGCAGCTGTCCACACGGTCAAGCAAATGCATTCTGAGGTTTTATGGTCAGACGAGACAAAGACTGAACTATTTTGCCATAATGACAAGAGGTGAGGTGACATAAGGTAACAAATTGTTACCTTTTTTAAAAAAAAATCTACAAATAAAATACATAATAACACTGTATAGAAGTTATTGTTGGTTGCTAAAGATCACAACTGTGGACAAGACTCTCACTTTAAGACCACACCGACATTGTCCCTTCGTAGCTGCCTGCAGTCATGGTAACAAGAGATAACTTTTACAGATGCCATGCGACATACTGAGGTCCAAAGTATACCAACATATTCAAGTCCCGAGTGAACCAATGAAGTTAAGTCCTTTAACTGCTGCAGCCTGACCTTGGAGCTAAAGGTTGTAAAAGATTAGCTGAAGGAAAACCAGTATGAATGATAATATTAACAGCTCTCCAACAGTGCACAGTTTAGGTCTTTTTGAGACCTGCACGACCATGAAAAGTCTTCCATTACCCACACAGTTACTCTGACTGCAGTTGTGCCAGAGAGAGACACTGGCTCAGGCAGTATAGTGCAAAAGAAAATCTTGCAAAGCAGAAAGGGTCAAGCCAGTGCACAGCAAATGACAGAAGAACACCACCACACAGCCAGGATGAGCGTTATCACAAAGTTTCAAGATTGGCTTACACCCTGCTAACCAAGACCAAGACCAAGTGAGAGCCTGCAAGCTTTAAAAGTGTGCATATTTCTATTTGTTAGTAATTGTACACATTTCATACACCAAGCATAACAGCATACCATTATGACTGCTTGCCTAATATTGTGTTGGTCCCCCTTTCGCTGCCCAAACAGCCCTGACCTGTAAAGGCATGAATTCTACTAGACCCCTGAAGGTTTGTTGTGGTTTCTGGCACCAAGATGTTAGCAACAGATCCTTTAAGTCCTGTAAGTTGCAAGGATCTGACTTGGTTGTCCAACACATTCCACAGATGCTCGATTGGAGTGAGATCTGGGAAATTTAGAGGCCAAGTTAAAATCTCAAACTAATTGCTGTGCTCCTCAAACCATTCCTGAACCATTTTTGCTTTGTGGCAGAGTGCATTATCCTGCTGAAAGAGGCCACAGCCATCAGGAAATACTGTTTCCATGAAAGGGTGTACATGGTCTGCAACAATGCTTCCAAAGATTCCGAGCAAAACATTCACCAAAGCATCACACTGCCTCTGCTGGCTTGCCTTCTTCCTATAGCGCATTCTGTTGCCAGGTATGCCCCAGGTAAGTGATGCAAACACACCCAGCCATCCACATAATGTAAAAGAAAATGTGATTCTTCAGACCAGACCACCTTCTTCCATTGCTCCATGGTCCATCAATTTGAGCTACAGTGGCTTGTCTGTTAGATCAAACCACACAGGCCAGTCTTTGCTTCCCACATGCATCAATGAGCCTTGGCTCCACATGACCCTGTTGTTGGCTCACCGCTGTTACTTCCTTGGATCACTTTAGTTAGATACTTCCAGTTATGCTTTTAATACATCTACTTTGAGGAGAAAATTTTTGCTTGCTCCCTAGTGTATCCCACCCACTAACAGGTGCTATGATGATGAGACAACTGGCATTATTCACTTCACCATTCAGTGGACATAATGTTATGCTTGATTGGAGTAGACTTGATCTATATTTGCCACTGAGGCCCATGATGGATAGCAGACAGATGGAATTAGCCTTACAAGTCAGTATGAAAAAAAATACGATGACAAAGAAGGAAAAAATTAGAAAATCAGATTGACATGTCCGTGCAATTCATAAACATGCCTTGTACTGTTCTTTCTTTTGAGAAAGGTCAAATTGAATAAATTCTTTTTAAAGGGATTCAAACTGAATGAGAAAAAAACTGTAAATAGACTGCAGTGATGCACTTTGCAGTTAATGAAAAGATCAGAATAAAGTGTTGTGTGTATTTTTGTGTGTAAGGCCTATTTTTATAGTTTTGTGTGTGTGTTTACAAATGGACAAATAAATTAAAATGACTCTAGCCTTTTAAATATCTAATCTGTATTATGTGAGCTGGGAAAAAAACCCCAAAAAACAAACAAGTAGGAAGCTGAGACATTTTACAGGATCATAACCTGACTCAGGAAAATGGTGACTAATTCATAAACATAGAATGAGCTCATGTAGAGACTGATACACATATCAGAGAGTAATAACAGTTAACGCTACAGTGGAAAAAGCAAAACACACATACAGAAAAGAACAACATCATTTATGGCTGTCAGTTTTATTTTTCCTCTATCTTAGGCCTCTAAGGATCATGTTAGAAATGCGATGTGCAACAAATCTTTTGGAGAATAGGGCTTGTAAAGGTTTATAAATATGTCCTCATATCATCCTCTTTTCTGGTTACCTTCCCCTTCTCCTCTCACATACGTACTTCTTCTCTTAACTATCTTTCCTGTAACTCCCCTTCTCTCCCTCCTTACTGCATTGCATACTGGGAGTGAGTGCGTGGAGGTGGCTGATGAGTGTGTGGAGTTGCTGAGTGAGTTTTGGAGGTTTGGACTGTGTTCTTTTCTTTCTTTACACCCTGTCCTAGATGAGAAGGTGAGAGAAGTTTATTATATTCATTTGTGTTGAGTGAACAATACTTTAATTGTTTGTTTTCTTTTGAGCCATGGCATCCCTCCCTAGTGAGGGTTTGCCTTCCCTGTCAATTAGACACAGGGTTAGATTGGTGGCTGCCCCACAGTATACTGTAGAGCAGGTTCTTTTGGCTGTAGAAGAACAGGCACTTAATGCTTCTTGGATGGACAAGACCATTTACTGTATTCCACTTGTTGTTTGAGGGAGGTGTGATTTCTATTCTTGGCCATCTTACGTTTATTATTTAACAGAAACCTGCAAACAGCACAGCACAAAATGGCAGAGTCCACAACTGGTACCCCAAAAACTGATACGCTCCATGCTGTACAAATGTACAACATATTTTTTGTTGTATACTTGCGCACAGTGATAATAAAGTTGAATCTAATCTAATCTAAATGGTGGAGGGGACTGGAGAGATGAAAGGCAGAATCTCTGCTAAGCAAGATGGAGTAGTTGTGGGGGAAAATAAAGGTGATGGGCACACAGTAGCTGTGACAGGTGTGACTGAGAATCGAGATGTGACTTCTGGCTGTTTGAATGCTGAAAATGAGGAAGAGGACAAGTTTGAGAATGACTCTTTGTCACAGAGTGTCTTGGGATCAGCATAAGCAGTCATATTTCTCACAGGATTTCAGCAATTCTTTTTTTTTTAGCTTTTTTTAGATGGAACCTTCAGTCGACAGTCTTTGGAAGTCACAGACTTCTCCCAGATATTGATTGATTTATTAAATCTGTTCTAAAGATAAGGAGAGTGGTTGGTTATGAACAACTGAGCAAATAAAAAGATTTGATCTAAAAAAAGATACTAACTAAACCGAGGAAGGAAAAACAATGTAAAACTATTCTAAAAGCACAGAAAAACGGCTGAAGCACGGAAGGCAGCATTCCCTTAGAGGGGATTCACTGTCCTCTTTCTCTTTTTATTCTTTCTGCTTTGTATGGCGGTTTTAATAATGGGAACATTGAACATCAATGGGGGTAGAGACAGAGAAAAGCGAGCACTGCTAGCTGAGCTTAGTAAAAATAAAAACATTGATGTGGTCCTTTTATAGAACACACAGCATAGTAGATAATGAAGCTGAATGGGGAATGAGTTGGAGGGGGAGTGTTTTTTATTAGTCACGGCACTAGTCTTAGTAGCAGTTTTATTTTCTCAGCATCTTCATTTAACAAATGTTTCAGTGTGTGAAGTGGAGCAAGGTCGGATCCAAGTTGTGGAAGCACCGATCTAGGATATACTTTTTTATTCATAAGTGTTTATGCTCATAACTCTGGTACTGACCGTATATAATTATTTCACAAACTAAATGACAAATTATAATAGTATAAACGTAGCTCAGTAGTAGTGGCTGGAGGGGATTGGAATTGTACCTGATAGGAACACAGGGGGGAAGAGAAGGTCTCGAAAATCTAAAATATGCACATATTTAACTAACTTTTTCTCAGCTATTATGAAAGAACCATCTGGAAACTCCAGACCTTTTTTTAATATTTAGATTAGACTATCTACTGATATTTTTGTTTTTGTGGAACAACGTGTGATATTTGCTCAACCCAGCATAAAAGTTGAATGAGAGTGGCTTTTTCTTTTTTTGTGGCTAAGAATTTCTTGTGAAAAAATATTCTACATGTTTTATTTTGCATTATTGTGAAATATAACTAAATCTAGCACAGAAATAAGGAAATATGTATTATGTTGACTATTTCTTTTTTGTAACAATGATTCTTAGCAATAAATCTTATACCATTGGAAAGCCTGTTTATTTCCCCTTAAATGGTGCCACATTTGTGAGGAAATGCATTTGTGGGTTGGGCAGAGATTATGTGGATCGTACCCATGAAAAACTTTCCAAAACGCCTCCACTAATACCAAACAGGTTATACCAATTTATTAATTTAACAAACAGGGGCCTCAGTAGCATGTGGAAGAACCATACACAACCACAACAGCCTAGTATCTCCCGCTCATGATGGTCACCAGCTTGGTCACACACTGCTGTGGGATGGCATCCCATTCTTCATTCTGCATTTGTGACAAGTCAGCCAATGTGGTTGTGTCGGCCACTTTGGCATGAACAGCACGCTCAAGCTGGTCCCACAAGTGTGAATTGGGGTTGAGGTCAGGACTGCAGGCAGGGCATTCCATCCTTTCCACTCCCAAATTCTGGTGGTAGTCTCTGATAAACCCTGCAATGTGGAGCCAAGCATTGCCATCATTGAGGATATGGGATGGCCACTGTTTGCAGAATCTCATCTCAATATCTCTGTGTTAAGATTGCCTCCAATGATGACAAGATATCAGCACCTCGGGTACCAAAAGTTCAAAACAAGAGTCAGTTGCACAATAAGTTGTTATTCTAAAAGTTGGGCCGAGGACTTAACTGACCTGTTCCTGTTCAAGGAGGCATCAGGCAAGAATGCCACCTTTCTGTGATGCTGTATGCTCTGGCCCACCAACTCCTCCTGAACCAGCTCAGGCAGGGGCTCACAGAGTTGACACTGGTGGATGAAGTGATAGCATATGCTGATGATGTAAGGCTTTTTAACAGGACGAATGGGTATTAACATTCTTGAACAGAAACTGACACTATATAAACAATCATTTTCTGCTAAGGTCAACTGGTCAAAATGCGATGGGCTTTTGCTTGGAGAGTGGCACAATAAAATACACCCAACATTACCAGCTGGGCTGCAGTGGAACAGGAAAATTTTTCTGAAAATGTTGAAATTTTTAGGTGTGTTTCTGGTAAGTGATAATTTATGGAGGAAAAATTGGGTGTCTTTAGTTAAACATCAGTGCTCGATTGTCTCTGTGGACTTGGGCCCAGCCCCAGTTGTCCTATATAGAGAGGACTTTGGTTGTCAACAACCTGCCCACCTCCAAGATTGTCCATTTGTGCAGCAGTGAAGGAACAGGATGAGGAGGAAGGATCACTGCTATCTTTTTGAACACCTAAACTGTGTGAACTGTCAGAAGTGTCGAAGAAGGGTTTGTATGTGGTGACTGTGAAAGTCTTTAACAAAGCATCATTGGCCAGTGTCTAGGAGTTGAGGTAGTTTGGTGTGTTGGCACCAGAGTTGTCTCCTAGGGAGAACTGGAAGTTCCTGTTCAAATGTACTGTGGATCTCCAGTGTATAGTGATGCATGGGGCTGTAGCTACAAACAGACATGTGGCACATAGACTGTAGATCAAGGGCAGGAAGTCATTGTTTTTTCTGTCAGACTGAGAAGATGTTGCAACATCTCTGGCAATGTGTTAATGTTTGGGCTACTGCAGCTGCATACACCAGTATGTTAGGAGATAAAAGACAAACTGACAACAGAAAATGTTAATGAAAAGTTGAATCTGACAAAGAAGGAGGATAGCACACAGTACACCTTATTCAGACAGTAGTGCATTCCTTGTGCCTTGAAAAAAAATATTTATATATATTTTTTGCCTTGGAGCATAAGTGAATATGTCAGTTTTGTTCATGTGCTCCCTTGTTTACCTTTGAAAATTTCTTGAATTTGTACCAAAGAGACACACACAATGCTTGTTGTGTTTTATCTATTCATTTGTGGAGTTATTCCCAACGATTTAAAAGAGTTTCAATCTATACAAAAGAAATGATGCAGTACAGTTTTTTCAGATTAATATCTATGTTATTTATTTGGAACTAAAGAATTTAGTATTACATTTTATCTGTTCCTCTGTAACACTTGAAGGTTTTGACTGGTCAGAATTAAAATTTTAGTTTATTATATATGCCTATGTTCACCTTCTGAAAATAAATAATATTTAATATTTTCCTCTTCTCTCTTCTCTTCTCCTCTCCACCCTGTTTCTACTACATATTGATCCTGTATGTACACTATAAATGAATTTTGTCTGCTATAAATTTATGGGACCCTCTGGCATCCATGAATTTACCCCCCTCCCTCCCCCGTCTCTTTCACTCCTAAATATTCAGCCCTCCAAGGTAATTTGAAGAGCTCTGCATGTTCTCACAGATGGCAATATACCAACCACACAAAGCTCCAGACTATGACATATTAAGCTTTGCCTATACACACACAAATATACATAAAAAATACAAATGCATTTGGACACACAGACACAGCACACACACACACACACTCACACACACACACACACACACACACACACACACACACACACACACACACAGATTCATGGGGAATGAAACAATATAACATTATAATCAGGGGTGGCTGTACTATGTTTTTTTTTTCCCTCAAATCTGTGCCTCAGGCCTTTCCATTATTGTAATGCCTTATGCTTCCTGTTCGGACTGTGCAAGTAACCTCATGTGTGACTGATGGCAATTCTGCATCTCAAAAGAACAGATTTTATGACTTCTTGCTGAGTTGATAGCTAAGAACAGATGCATGCAAGTACATGCACATGCAGAATTTTAATGTAGCAAAATATTTAAACTTTGAAGGAGACTAAATCAAATATTTTCTGCTGCCTCTGGCTTTGTCCAATTTTGCAATGAGGCTTACCTCTGACAGACAATGATTTTGTAGGAAGATATAAGTCCCTGGTTGTATAAATAATGGAAACAAATAGGCTGATTTACAAAAATAATGAAGAGAACAGTCAATAAATAAATTTAAAAAATGAGGATGGGAACGCTAAGCAGATGAAAAAGTTATGTTTGCATGATATTAACCAGTTATAAACCTCAGATAGGAAAGATTGTGCTTAGAATGTGCAAAATAACCTACATGTAATTAGCAAATTAACAGTTATTTATACTTTAGAGTTAATAAATCAGCATTTATGAAACTCAGTATATATCTCCTGTTATATTAAAGTTTATCCTGGCACTAATAATGCTTGGTGTAAGCAGGGTTTAAACAGGCAGATTGGGTGGCATTGGCATAAATGATGAGACTGTAAATCTGGAGAAAGTGGTTTGTGTTAGTTTTCACTCTCTGTTCATTTTAATTTTCACTAACTGGTAGGTTTCAGCACAAAACCTTGGGTAACTTTATGAAAATATTTGGGTTTTCCCATACATTGACATTAAATGCAATCTTCGATGAGGGGATTTGAGTGCATCACAGTACTGATGCCCAAGGACGCTTTGTGCATATCTCTCACTGAACAACATTATTTAATCAATGAGAAATGGCACATTTTTACATAAGCAATTCTACATTATACTATAATCACATAACTAAATATAAATGATAATGTGTGGCTCCATAGTGTCGTGGTAAATGGACTGGTGTTTATATAGCATTTTTCTACTCAATTTGAGCACTCAAAGAGCTTTCTTACTACAAGAATCGTTTGTCCATTCACACACATTCATTCATACAACTGCTTTTTTTTTTTTATGCCTAAGCCCTTTTTTAACCTAATGTTCACTCACTCACTCACTCACACTCTGTTGGATGCATCAGGGAAAACTTGGAGCTCAGTATCTTGCCCAAGGATACTTTGACACATGGACAGGGAGGATCAAACCATTGACCTTCTCCTGAGCTTCCTGCATAGTGGTCTGCACGACTGCTCAACAAATGAAAGATCCTGGTCCAATCTCCAATCTCCGTCAGAGGCACAAATCCCTTGGGGGATTGAATCTGGAAGAGCATCGGGTGTAAAAAAAATCCTGTGTATACACTCCTGATCATCAAAAGAAGAAATCGGCGCAAGAAACAAAAACTTTTGAGCAGGGAATCTTTTGAAAACTGCATTTACACTCAAACATGATTTTTTCAGCAGAGCAAAAGTTTAAGACCATAGCTCAACCCCCCCCCCCCCCCCAAAAAAAAACAGAAATCAGAGTGTCAAAAAAAGGACTCAGGAATGAGTAGCCCCACCATTCTTGTTGATCACTTCAAACAGTTGTTTGGGCATGTTTGATGCCAGTGTTTCCAGGAGGCTAGTGGGAATGTTGCTCCAAGTATTGAAGATGGCTTCACGAAGGGCATCCACTGTCTGGAACTGATGTCTATTTTTGTAAACTTCCCTTGCCATCCATCCCCAAATGTTCTCAATCGGATTTAGATCAGGGGAACATGCAGGATGGTCCAAAAGACTGATGTTATTCTCCTGGAAGAAGTCCTTTGTCATATGGGCATTGTGAGCTGCAGCATTGTCCGTTGAAAAACCCAATCATTACCACACAGACGAGGGCCCTCAGTCATGAGGGATGCCCGCTGTAACATCTCCACATAGCCAGATGCTGTTTGACGCCCCTACACAACCTGAAGCTCCATTGTTCCATTGAAGTAAAACGCATCCCAAATCATGATGGTACCCCCCCCCCACTGTGCCGTGTAGAAAACATCTCAGGTGGGATCTCCTTGTCATGCCAGTAACGTTGGAAGCCATCAGGACCATCAAGGTTAATTTTTTTCTCATCAGAGAAGACAACTTTCTTCCCCCTTTCAGTGTCCCATGTTTGGTGCACCCTTGCAAAGTCCAAACGGGCAATTTTGTGGCATTGACGAAGACATGGCCTTTGAAGACGTTTTTTGTTTCTGAAGCCCTTCCCTCACAGATGCCGTCTGATGGTTATTGGGCTGCAGTCGGCACCAGTAATGGCCTTAATTTGGGTAAAGGATCGTCCTGTGTCTTGACGGAGAGCCAATCGGATCCTGCGGCTCAGCGCTGGTGACATTTTTTTGGGTCTACCACTTGACTTTTTTGTTCATTAACCCTCAGGATCATTTAAAAAATGCAAAATGACTGTCTTACTGCGTCCAACCTCAGCAGCAATGGCACGTTGTGAGAGGCCTTGCTTATGCAGCTCAACAATCCTACCAAGTTCAAAGTCCAGATTTTTGCACACCTTTTGGCTTTCAAAGGCTATGGTCTTAAACTTTTGATCTGATGAAAAAAAATCATATTTGAGTGTAAATGCAGTTTTCAAAAGATTCCCTGCTCAAAGGTTCTCTTGCACTGATTTCTTCTTTTATCATTGTGAAGCTCTACTTAGAACCTTCTTAAGATCCAATAATGCAAAATGCAAATTCTTGCAATTTTCTAACTGGTCTTTTGTTTTTTTTAACACAAAAATAAGTATTTATTAAACTCAAATTTAAAGCAAATTTTGATGCTGGTGCCTCCCCGTAGGCATTATTGCCTTCTTATTCCTTGTCTCTGTTTAAGTAAAATATGTAAGTGTATATTGCAGAGGGATAAATCATACTATCATCTCTTTTGATAGTGTAGTGGGATAATGAGTTTAATTACTACTACTTACATGTTTTGGCTTCTTCTTTCTTTGGCAACTAAACACAAGTATAAAATATATTTCCTTACTTTGTATCACAGAAATCTCAAAGGAAATTAGATTTCTTGGTCTCTGCAAAAGCAGTGGAGACAGTGAGTATTGTTTCCATGGAAACAATGCTGGTGCCTAATAATTCAATATTTAATCAAGAGGTGATCAGACGAAAGCATCTTCAACACATATACTCAAATACCTACCAGCTACAGGTACACAGAGACCCTCTTTCATTGGCTTTGGTTTATTGGAAATTTTCCTGATAGGTAATGAGGAAATTAAAGGTTTTGTTTTAATGTGGACACACACACACATGCATTAGTTCTGCTGCACGGTCATCAACACAACCTTTTTCAGCTGCACTTTGACGAAACTATTAGTTTTGTTCTAAGAAATGAATGATGGGGGGAAAAAAAGAAACAGAGTGAGTAACATTGTGGTAAAATTAGAAAATTAACTAGCTATAAACACACTCACAAAAACATTATTCAAAAGCTCTCCCAAATGCTTCATGTCCCCATTTGTTTTGCTCTTCATCTGTGTGACTGAGGGATAAGTGGTTGAAATGACGGAAGTTTTCTCGAGAAGCACGGTATGTTTTCAGTAGGCACGTCAAAACACACACACACACACACACACCTCTTTTGAATAAAGCAAGATCAACGTTGTGCTGAAGGAGGATGGACTTTAATGACCTTAGACTCACATTGGCAAGAATGAGGTTATGAAGATTGAGATGATGATTTTATTCACAACCTCCTTTCCTTCATCTTCCCTTTCCCATTTCTTGTTTTGCACCTGACCATTCACGTTTCAGAATTAAATACCAGGTTTAAAAGTGCATGAGGCAGCTTTGGCAAAAATCAGAATGTTGCCTCCATTACAACATCATTGAGTCCCAGTGTATTTTACTAGACAATGTCTTACATATATCCAAACGTGGAACACTTGTATATCAGTTGTTTATCATTATGTACATGTCTGACACTGATTTTCATGTTTGCCTTATTCTGATCCACTAAGCCCTGAGGGGGAAAATAAAAAAAATCTCGGGCTAACTGGCTTGTTACAGACCTTTTTCTAATTCAAGCTCTCAGTAACTCAGTCTTTGCAGCAATTAATTTCATTTGATGAAAAACATTGGGTGATGGAGCTTTAAATAATAAGTTTCTTGGGGGGGGTATGCTTGTAATAGAATATCTTGTATTTAAAATTACACTCTGCAGCTATAAAACAGACATTGCTCGTATTGGATTTGGACCACTTTTGCCTTCAGAACTGCCTCAATTCTTCATGGCATAGATTCAACAAAGTACCAAAAACATTCCTCAAGATTTTTGGTCATATTGATATGATAGCATCACACAGTTGTGCAAATTTTTTGGCTTCACATCCATGATGTGAACGTCGCATCACATCCCACAGTGCTGTACTGGATTGAGCTCTGGTAACTGTGGAGGGCATTTGAGTACAGTGATGTCATTATTATCTTCAGGAAACCAGTTTGAGATGACCTAAGCTTTACAACGTGGTGTGTTATCCTGCTGGAAGCAGCCATCGGGAAATGGGCACACCGTGAAGGAAAAGACATGGTCACCAACAATACTCAGGTAGACTGTGCTGTTTAAACAATACTCAGTCAGTACTACGGGGCCTACAGTGTGCCAAGAAAATATTTTGAATGTATTTATTTGGTAGGGACAATGCACATTAATAGACAATATGTAAATGTGCCAGAATTAGCCAAAGGCTATTTTTCATCTGTTGTCCCCGACGCCATGACACCACCAGCAGCAGGCTGAACTCTTAATAAAAGGCCAGATGGATTCATGTTTTTATATTCTTTATACCAAATTCTGACCCTACCATCTAAATGTCTCAGTAGGAATTGAGACTCAACAGACCATGCAACACTTTTCAATCACTAGGGTAGACAACTTTTCCCAGTCTTCTATTGTTCAATTTTGGTTGAGCTTGAGTGAACTGTAGCCTCAGCTTCCTGTTCTTAGCTGACAGCATTGGACCCTGGTGCGGTCTTCTGCTGTTGTAGCCCATTTACTTCAGGAGTCGACATGTATGTTCAGAGATGCTGTTCTGCATACAGTGGGAGAAATAATTATTTGATCCCCTGCTGAGTTTGTAAATTTGCGCTCTTCCAAAGAAATGAAATCTTTTTTATAGAAATCTCAAATTTTTTTTGATTCCCAAGCAAAACATGACTTAGTACTTGGTGGAGAAAACCTTGTTGGCAAGTAAGACATTTCTTGTAGTTGGTCACCAGGATTGCACATGTCTCAGGAGGGACTAGAGACTGGCTAGGCCATTCCATGACCTTCACGTTCTTCTTTAGCCACTTTTTTGTTGCCTTAGCGGTATGTTTTGGGTCATTGTTATGCTGGAGGACCCATCCATTATCCATTTTCAGTGTTCTGGCTGAAGGAAGGAGGTTTTTGTCCAAGATTTTATGGTACGTGGACCCATCTATTGGCCCCTCAGTGTGGTGAAGTCGTCCTGTACTCTTAGCAGAAAAACAGCCCACCTCCATGCTGTGGGGATGGTGTTCTTTGAGTCATACTCAGCATTCCCTTCCTCCAAACATGGCAAATTGAGTCGATGCCAAAGAGTTCGATTTTGGCTTCATCTGACCATAGCACTTTCTCCAAAGCCTTCTCTGAATCATTTCAATATTCACTGGAAAACTTATGACAGACCTGTACATGTGCCTTCTTGAGCAGGGGGACATTATGGGTGCAAGATTTCAGTCCATTATAGTGTAGTGTGTTACCAATAGTGTTCTTGGTGACTGTCGTCCGAAGTGTCTTCAGATCATTGGACTGATTGACCACCTTTCTCACAACCATCCTCACCCCATGATACAACATCTTAAGGGTAATGGTCATTTTATATTTCTTCCATTTCTGAATGGAAGAAATATACAATCTTGTTAATCTACAGTTGTGTTCTGGATGTCATTTGACAGCTCTTTTGTCTTGTCCATGGTGGTGGAGGGGTTGGAATGAAAGAAACTGTGCACAGGTGTGTCTTATACACATAACAATTTCAGATCAGGAGTATCTATAATTGATTGATCCATTGATTGTAATCTGTGTGCCACATGGGACCACAGCCAGTCTGCGGAAGCCAGAATTTTTGCTGGGTTGAAGGGGATCAAATACTTATTTCATTCAATTGCACGCAAATCAGTTCATAACTTTTACGTAATTTTTTTTCTGGATTTTTGGAGAAAAGGAGAGGAGAGGAGAGGAGAGGAAAGAAATACTACTTATCTTTTGGAAATAGTTATATGTCTGCATAAGCTGTTGGTTAACAGCTTCATAAACAAATTATCCCCAGCGGGAAAAGAAAACTGGATGGTGTTTTGTCTGCAAGGAGTTTCTCTTTTCTCTCACTTGTTTTGCTCTTCGGTGTGTGCATGTCTGCACGTCTCTCCCCAGTATATTTGCCATTAAGAAGGACTAAGCATTTCATTAAAAGTCTACTGAGCTCCCACTGTGTCATTGAAGCTAGAAGCCAGTTTGGCTTTCTTTCTTAGAGATACTAGATAACAGAATCAAAGGAGGGAGCATGTGTTTGCATGTGCGAGTATGTGTTTGTGTGTCTATGTACTCTGGTAATGCTGATGTAATCGCAGGCTCAATCTCAATTAGCCTAGAGGGTAACTCTGTAATAATCCCTACCCCTGGGCATAATGGCCTATTAAAGCAGCAGTGGACAGAATAAATGAGTGTGTCTACAGATAGAGAGGCAGAAAGAAAGAAGGGGAAGGAAGAAATAAGAGTGAGGGAAGGCAAGAACAAGAGAGGTGGTCAGATAGGAGTAAAATAAATTGAATAAAAAGAACCACTGAAGACAGTATTGCAGCGAAAATGATTTTGAACCTTATTTTGTTTCTACTTTAACAATCAATTCCAGCTTCATGTGCAACAGCTTAACGGGCACCAATTTTGCTTATTTTTAGCTCATTTTTATTCTTGAGTCGGCTAGAGTATTCTTTGAAAGTTAGCATTTTAAACTTATTCTTAATTACCTTGTACTGAAACTTGGTGCTACCCCTCAATTCATCCTCTGAAGTATTTTAGCATCCTCCTTAACCCCAAGCCAAGTGACATCATTCAGAGCCAAAAAGAACAACTCAGTTTGAAACAGACTGATTAGAACGGGAGGAAAACCTGAGGATTACCCACACATACAAGCGTAATAACTCCACTGCTGCCATTACTGGACTGCATGTTGGTGATGTTGGACTTAAGAACACATAAAGCAAGGCCTCAGACTTCAGGATAGTGCTGGTTTAAACACTCCCAACATGCAGCAAAAAGTCAGATTTGCTTTTATTCAAAATTCCATGCATTTTACTTCAATCAAGCCTTTAGTCAACATTAATCATGCACATGAAATTTAATGGAAACAATTTTTTGGCTTCAGTGTCATCTTCATAGTGCAAAGAGCCAATCAACAGCTGAACTATGAAACACATGAGCCAGTTGTGCTTGCAGTTTGCAAGCCTGTCTGCTGTGAGATGGCAGGTATATCTACTCATTATCTACTCAATTTTTGTCTGAGTGTAATGTGAAAAAAAATATTAAAACCTTATTAAATTTTATTTTGTTGTCAAAGTCACCAAGGCTTTAAAGTGACATGTAATCAGATTTTTTTTTTGGTGATTCTAGTTTTCGTTTAAGTTGTTTGATATGATTTTATGTGCATCTGTAGTCAAACCCACCTGATGATAAATCTACCCGGTAGTTTCTGACCGCCTTTGTCACATTGATATGAACTGCAACCTTGCCGTCCTCAAGAGAGATCTCAAGAGTGCCATCATCTAGATTACTGAAGAGGAGGAGGCCATCGGGGTTCCATGTACGAAACTGGAAGCCCACGGATACTGTGTTATGATTGGCTCGACCCGGCAGCTGCAGGAAACTGGTGGCATTGAAAAAGACTGGGAAGGTGTGGGTCTCCACACAGGTGAATGACAGGTTTCGCTGTTAGGAAACAGAATTAGAAAGAGGAAAGCTGAACAAAGATAGACAACAGGGCTTTAATTAGTTTTCAAACAGAGCTGCCAAAAACAAAGATAATTTCTTTAATGGGGCTTGCCTGTGAAATAAATACCTCAAACACTTAAGGAAATCTTGTACTTATTCAGCGCACTTTTGTTGCTTTGAATCTACCTTCAGCATGATTACAATTAGATGTTCGTCAGTGAAGCTAGATTCAAAGACTGATGAAGCTTGTACACACACTTCTTTTCTTCTAACTGAACCAGTCTTTGAAAATGAATGACAAGGGCTTGCATTTATATAGAACTTTCTCTTTGTGTCTTTGGACTCTGGGAAGAAACAGGAATACCTGGAGAAAAGCCATGCAGCAGGTAAAAATAGAACATATAAACTCCAAACAGAAAGAGCCCAGATGACTGGGAGATTCGAACTCAAGAAGCTTCCTGCTGTGAGTGACGGTGGTAACTAATGCACCGCTGTGCCGAGAAACAGGGTTAAACAGTAACCTGGGTGAATTTTATGTGCTGGAGAAAAACAAACACTATTGTGGAATTTAGGCACTAATTATCATTGAGTTTCTCCAACCTTGTGCTCTTAATCTAGCCATTAGCAAGCACACAGTATTGAGTTGCTGTACCAACTATAGATGATTCCTGATTGCATTTGTGTGTGTGCACGTGTGCGTGTGTGTCTCTAAAACCTAAGAGCAGATCTGTTTTGATTAGAATAAATGGCTGTGTGAAGTCATCAGAGAGAATTACAGGTGTGGTTTGAATGAACTTGATTAGGCCAGCTATTTGTTTAATCAATTCAACAGGGATCAAAGAAGGTACACTGGCCAGCCACTGAGAAATGACTCAAACTTTACACTTCCTCAGTGATTTTTCAGCAGCTAATTTTTGGGATGGTGTGCACTTGATGTGCTGAAGTTACATCTTGCAGTCCGAAAAATTGGAGTGCATTTCATGAAAAGAAACACAACATTTAATGTTCCTCTTATATCATAAAGATATGTGGAAAACAAACTGTTTCATAGTCAGTGCAGTGAAATCCTGTCTTGGTACTGTAGGTCATGGTAATATTACAGCCATGATAACAACGGCTGCAAAGACAACAAGGACACACATGGAGGGGCCACTGACAGGTCAGTTGTATCTCATTAATTATGAATCTGTTAAAGTATTCTGGTTCAGTGAATAATCAGAACCACAGTTAGGTCAAATATGGAGTTAGTGTGACAATAATGAGCATGTTCAGTAGGCAGCTGCCTTCATTCATGCTATTCCAAAATGTATAAATTTGTTTTCCACATTTCCCTTAGGGCAGCACGGTGGTTTGCATGCTCTCCCCATGTCTGTGTGTCTCACCGGGTACTCCGGTTTCCTCCCACAGTCCGAAGACCTGCAGTTGGTGGGACTGAAGGAGGAAGGTTAATTGGTGACGTTAAATTGCCCATAGATGTGAATGGTTATCTGTCTCTTCGTGTTAACCTTGCATTAGACTTGGCAGCCTGTCCAGGATGTATGCTGCCTCTCACCCTATGGCAGCTGGGATAGGCTCCAGCTCCCCGGGACCCTGAATTGGATAAGTGGAAGAAAATGAATGGACAGATGGACATTTCCCTTACAAAGCTGGAGGTGTCTAGCTTCTTTCTACGGGCGAGGTGCTGTAATGTTGTCTCCATTGTAGTTGATGCTTTCCATGCAGCCTTTAAAGTTTTTCCTTCCACCTCCCACGGGTTTCCCACTGTATGGCATCCCGCCAAAACTCAACTAAAGAGAGACAGAGCACAAAGATTTAAAAAGAGATGGAGAGTGGAAAAAAACATGGCAAGAATTCCTATAATTTTCCTTTAATAAGCTTTTCTGGCGTGTCTTCTGGACCGCTTTACTCATAGTCACTGATAAATATAGCAGACAGTATAAATTCCAGTACTGTGCAGTTACATGACTTTTGTTCGTCATGCTTTGTGGTTCAGCACATTTGATTCGAAGGAAAATAATGATACTACATTAAAATGCCAAGCCACAGCTGCAATATTACATCAATATTGCAAGAACTTTGTGTTAGATACAGTCCTTTAAATTGCGAGGGCTCAAAAGTAATTGGCTTGACACTTGGCTACTAAAAGTTTCTAAGGCAGTTGGTTGTCATTTCAGTGTTAACTCATGCACAGAAGAGCTCACACATGGCTCAGAGTTAATTAAGAATTGCGTTTTGACCTTTAGATTGACTCAATATAGAACCAGGTGACGCAGAAGTGCAAAATATTAAGCTTAAGCAGGGAAAGGAAGCAACAGAAAACAGCAAACAAGCAAAAGTCGATCACAAAATCATCTGCATGGTGTAGAAACTGCATAACATGTTAAAATGCTTGCCAGGATGTAAATGTTCCTTCCTCCCCCCCCCAGTGATCAGGAGAGAATTTCATAACCAGAACCTTAGAGGACTGACCACAACACAAAAGCCTCTCTCTAGGATAAAGTTCTATTGACTGATGAAAAAAAAAAAAACCTATCAAAATGATGGAAAGAGGAAAGTATGGAGAAAATAAAGCAACAGGATATGACTCAAAGCCTAATTTCATCAACCGACCATGGTGGTGGCTTTGTTATGGCTTGCGCATGGAAATGGAAAATTGGCTTTTATTGATGATCAAAATGCACTGAATGAGTCTGGGACCACTGAACAGGACAATGATCATAAAACACACGGCCAAAGCAACCGAAGAACCTTTCAGAGTGCAGAGGTAGAATATCCTCCAGTCACTAAACTGATCAGGAAGGGTCCTGTCTATTGTGGGGGTATGAAGTGGCACCTGCTGCCCCCACACCAATGCCATTGGGCTAGAGTACTGTTCCTCTCAGTGCCCAGCACCTGTGGATGAAGAAATAGTAACCCCACAGGCAAAATAAATAAATAATTATGGATGAATGGATGGATGGATAGATGGATAGTGACTTCAGTAAAGGTCCAGTAATGCCTGTTGGTGAAGGACTTTGGCAGTCGTTTACTGTAACACATTCTTTCATCCAGTATTCACATAATATTAAATAAAATTACTGTGACTGCATCTGTGTAGTATTTGTCCAATTAGTCTGGCCCTTCAGCTCTCCCCGCAACATGCCCACCATTATTATTGACTTATATTATTTGACCTACTATACCACTCAAATTAATGCAGTAATGCAATGAATGCAGAAACCATTATTTTAGTAGAAGTAGGGAAACAAACAAAAAAAATACTGCCACTGTACAAATACTGGTCAGGAGTGAATATTTGGAAAAATCTTTAATTTTTCATTCATGTTGTCATGAATAGACAAATGACTTTTTATGATGGCAAGAAAATAAGAATGCAAGGTTTGTTTGAGAGTCAAAGCTACTCCTGTACCTAACTTTGTTTTTGAAATTCTGGTGACATTATGTTGTGTTAATGTCCAATATCGCAGGGTAACTTATATGTACTGTATATGAAGTGCAACCACTAGACCAGGCGGAGAAAGCATTAACGGAAAAAAAAAACATGGTGTTTTTGGGGGAACAGCTGGGATTAGAGGAGAATTGAGGTGTGAAGATGAGGACTAATAAACTGGCACCTGGTGGGAAGCAATGAAGGACAGAGGACAGGTAAAAATGTAAACTGGGATCCTTATTTTTTCTACAGTTTTACACGTGCTCAGTTATACACACAGCTCTGAACCCTAAAGGAAGCCAAAATGATGGAGGGCGGTGTGCAATTACCAGTCAATGTGTCTCTCTGTCTGTTTGTGTGCATGTGTATTGTTGCTTGTGCTGTGTGTATGTCTGTGGTGACGCTTCAATAGTCTTAGTAATTACTGCCAAGGGTAGACACAAATGCACCCGGATATTTAGTCTATAGCCTTAAATGGGAGCTGTGGAAACACAAAAATAACTTAACACAAAAATAAAGAAATCTGTGTTTGGTTGATTATTTCTTTGTTGTAACAAAGTTTCTTGGCAATAAATTTGATACTGTTGGGAAGCCTGTTTATTTCCCCTTAAATGGTGCCACATTTGTAAGGAAAAAGCAGTTGTGAGTTAAGCAGCAGAGTTTACTATGTGGGTTGCGCTCATGAAAACAGCTTGTTCTGCTGTTGACTCTTACTTGGTATGATTTATTGGATTGGATAACTGAAGTCTGAAGATGCAAGACATATTTGCAATTTAACAATTTACTCACTTAACAGGTGCTTCAGTAGCATGTGGAAGAACCATACAGGGCCACAACAACCTGACACCTCCTCATGCTGGTCATACACTGCTGTGGGTTGGCATCCCATTCTTCAACCAGAATTCGTTGCTTGTCAGCCAAGGTAGTTGTGTTGATCACTCTGGCATGAACAGCACACCCAAGCATATCCCACAAGTGTTCAATGGGGTTTAGGCAGGCCATTCCATCCTCTCTACTCTCAAATTCAAGAGGCAGTCTCTGATAAAGCCCCTCTGTGGGGTTGTCATCTTGCAGGATAGAATTTGGTCCCAGACTGTTGAGATATAGGATTGCCACTGGAATCTCATCTTAATATCTCTCTGTATTGAGATTGTACGGTGGCATCACTACTTACGAAAACTCCAGCAAATAGAAAATGCTGAAAAAACACAGTAAACACAACAGAAGTAGAAAAAAACAAAATCTCAAAAAAACAAAACAGAAATGTTTCCAGGAAGACACTAACGTGACAGAACTGCTGCACAAGTGACAGAAACCAAAACATGCCAAGGACTGCTGAGACACACTTGAAAGAAGCGGCATATTCTTCAGTGTTGTGAGGAAGAAAAAGATGCAAGGTAGTTTGTGTTGTGATGGCATGATTCATGTTTGCTTTAGCCAGTTACTGTTAGCATGTCACTTCTGTTCCATCACGTCATTGTCTCCCCAGAAACATGTCCATTGTGTTTTGTTTCTTTTTTTTTGTTTCTGTTCTGTTTTATTCAATTTTCTTTGTATTTTTTTTCTATATCCATGTGTGTTTTATTTAACTTCTGTTGTGTTGTGTGTGCTTTTGCAGTGTTTTTCTATTTGCTGGTGCTTTCTTAAGTTGTGGTGTGTTTGATCTGTCAGGTACCAGAAGCTAACCAACATACTCAACTCTGCTGCATTTTCCTTACAAATTTAAGGGGAAATAAAAAGGCTTTTCGATGGTATCAGATTCATTGCCAAGAAGCATTGTTACAACAAAGAAATAATCAACTAAAGACAAATTTCCCTTCTTTCTGTTCTAAATCACACACAAAGACACATACAAAATGTGTGCAGACTAAATGTACTGAGCATAGTAGTGCACTTGACTAAAAGCTGGTCACAGTTCCATGATCTGTGGAGAGACTTAGTCAGGCGAAAACATTGGTCGAATCTATTTAAGGTTCACCAGAGACACCCCACACACATGCACACAAAACCTCCTGGTACACCCTGTTGTATAGATTTCCCTCAAGATCCCTTAATTCAACAGCTTCAGTTTTAATTGGACTGTGGTTTGTCCTGCCCCATTTCTCAGTATCCTACTTAACACTGGAATAGATCAGGCATATCAGCAATACCTAGCAAAGGTCAAACACTTACGCACAAACACATCAATATAAGCACAAACACACACAGACACACATGTCCTTAAAAAAAAGCATTTGCACACATGCATGTGCACGCTCATATTACAAACAGATTTCTTACCCATATGTATTCCACAATCAATTTCCTGTTTTAGGTATTATTAGCCAAACTCAATGCATTTCATTAGCTAATGTTCTTTATGTCAATTTTATCGAGTAACACGATAGTCGAGTGTAAAACCAATATCTAATTTCCTGTGCGGCTTTATTGTACTGTACTGACCACTTGTGATAAGGAATTTAAATGCGGTTGCAAATCAGTACAAAAAAAAAAAACAACTAAACAGCACAAGGACAGAACTCAGCAATGTGAAGGAAAAAAATGCTTTCAACTGCTCACATTACAGTTTTCTGTGCAAAACATCAGTCCTACATAAGGCACTTAAACCAGAATCATTAAGATCTAAAATACAAATATACAATGCCACAGCAGTTAATGAATAAAATGCTGCAAGCTAGCCCATGCAGGCAACTCAAGTCTGCTCTTTGCAAGATAAATGCAAAACAGCTTTTCTTTAAGGTTGGGTTTATTAGATGTGCAAGGGGAAAATATGGATAAGATATCCATTTTTGCATGCAGATTGGCATTTATAGTTTACATACAAACATTAACATAGTATGGCCAAGTGATGTTGCTTCACTTCTTAACTCAAATTTATAACTACAAACTAGACAATTATTTTGACTTAATCAAACACAAAGTGAAAATCCTTCTGGGGGATTTTGAGAGGTCTGCAATACGGTACACTGTAGTATATCCTGATGAAAACTGCACACAAACTTCATTTGCATACCTTCTGGCTTTGTAGCACAGAAAATTTTGATCTTATTTAATACACAGGGCTAAACTAATTAAATGAATTATTTCACTTTAATATTGCTTCTCTAAAGAATTAGCCAAACCAAGTGCACAGTTTGGCACTACACAGTGGAGTGACTATTGGCTAGATGAACAGGATACCTAACAGATGTTGAGCTGTTACAATTAAATATAGCTGGAAAACTAAGTACACTTCTGTTTGTTCTTTACATGGTATCCAGTCATCTGTATAATATGCAGCTGGTCTTGGCTGACATTATGCCACCATCTTAAATCAGCTCACATTGTAGACATTTGCTCCTATAAGTTGTTTTCATGCCAAAACAACCAATCAATGTTCTGCTGTCGAATCATTTGGCTAGACTCTTAGAGCTTTGTTAGTACTATTAGGGTTGCAAGGGTGCCGATTGGACGGACTGAAGGATTAGGATATCTTCAAATGGGGGTTGGGATTCATCCCTTTCATTTCCTCAGGTAAGACTCACCTCATAGTCTAAATCGAGGTGGTCAAACTCTCCATTTGTCCTGAAGTGCTGAGTGTGTCTGTCCAAGGTGAAGTTCACATTGCGACGGTAGCGTTCAATCACTACTGAATGCCAGTGATTGTCATCCAAGAGGCTCCCTGTGGTCACAGATGTATGACCCAGGATAGAGCCATACTGATTGCTGCCTGTAATAAACATATGATAAGCTGTAAAATGCAGACATGAGATACCTTAAACAAAGCAAATATTAATTAATAAAATATGTAACAACTGAATTTTGACCAGTGTGAATGCAAAATATGATGTGACATTCTTTGAATGTGACTTCTCTGGTAAGGATTTGTCAGACTGGCTAGGGATATTTTAACTGCTTCACAAAAGATAACCTGATACCTGCACACTCTGAATGGGTTTCCTAAATGTGCTTTGCATACATTTCCATTCCATATACACTGCTCAAAAAAAATAAAGGGAACACTCAAATAACACATCCTAGATCTGAATGAATGAAATATTCTCATTGAATACTTTGTTCTGTACAAAGTTGAATGTTCTGACAACAAAAATCACACAAAAATCAATGGAAATCAAATTTATTAACCAATGGAGGCCTGGATTTGGAGTCACACAAAATTAATAGTGGAAAAACACACTACAGGCTGATCCAACTTTGATGTAATGTCCTTAAAACAAGTCAAAATGAGGCTCAGTATTGTGTGTGGCCTCCACGTGCCTGTATGACCTCCCTACAACGCCTGGGCATGCTCCTGATGAGGTGGCGGATGGTCTCCTGAGGGATCTCCTCCCAGACCTGGACTAAAGCATCCGCCAACTCCTGGACAGCTACTGTGGTGCAGACCATAACTAATTAATAGATAGACCAAGACATGATGTCCCAGATGTGCTCAATTGGATTCAGGTCTGGGAACGGGCGGGCCAGTCCATAGCTTCAATGCCTTCATCTTGCAGGAACTGCTGACACACTCCAGCCACATGAGGTCTAGCATTGTCCTGCATTAGGAGGAACCCAGGGCCAACCACACCAGCATATGGTCTCACAAGGGGTCTGAGGATCTCATCTCGGTACCTAATGGCAGTCATGCTACCTCTGGCGAGCACATGGAGGGCTGTGCGGCCCTCCAAAGAAATGCCACCCCACACCATTACTGACCCACTGCCAAACCGGTCATGCTGAAGGATGTTGCAGGCAGCAGATCGCTCTCCACGGCGTCTCCAGACTCTGTCACGTCTGTCACATGTGCTCAGTGTGAACCTGCTTTCATCTGTGAAGAGCACAGGGCGCCAGTGGCGAATTTGCCAATCCTGGTGTTCTCTGGCAAATGCCAAGCATCCTGCACGGTGTTGGGCTGTGAGCACAACCCCCATCTGTGGACGTCGGGCCCTCATACCATCCTCATGGAGTCGGTTTCTAACAGTTTGTGCAGACACATGCACATTTGTGGCCTGCTGGAGGTCATTTTGCAGGGCTCTGGCAGTGCTCCTCCTGTTCCTCCTTGCACAAAGGCGGAGGTAGCGGTCCTGCTGCTGGGTTGTTGCCCTCCTACGGCCTCCTCCACGTCTCCTGGTGTACTGGCCTGTCTCCTGGTAGCGCCTCCAGCCTCTGGACACTACGCTGACAGACACAGCAAACCTTCTTGCCACAGCTCACATTGATGTGCCATCCTGGATGAGCTGCACTACCTGTCATGGTCCCTGGTGTATGGGTGTATGTTGGTGGGCGCGTCTTTCTGGAGCTGTTTTGGTTTGTGTCAGACATGCAACTGAACCAAGTAGATGATAAACATAACATCACCAATTGCTAGGCGGAGAAGAAAGACCCCAACCTGTATGCAAACAACGTTCAGAAACTCATGGCCAGGTGAGACCCACGTCACACAGCTGCTTTTATGACTGACTCATAAAAGTCGCATTAACAGAACACTTCCTGATGGGGAGAAAAAAATCTGATGATGGAGCTACAGTAACTTTAAATAAGTCACACTCGACACTGCGTACATTTAAGTAGATATGCATTATAATACAGGCGGCATCTTTCACGGGTACATCGTGTTGTGTAACCCCCTGCTGTGAGTACTTATCTACAGATCTATCATTTTATCTGGAGAAGTTTCAGATTATTGAAAATAACCAGTTCCCCAGCTATAAAAGGCTGAGCTGGTGATTTCAGTGTCCAGTGTGGCAGCAGAGCGAGGGTCCAGCCTTCAGAGTAAAATAAAGTCAGATATGAAGAGTTGTCTGTCTTGGGGTAAAAATCACCACCTCTGTTTATTATACAGTTTATTATTTACACTGGTCTGGTTGTTTTTTTTTCTGGTATCTCAGGGACTAAATATTTGTTTAATGACTTAGGTTTGGGAAGAAGAAGTATCTACATTAGCTGTACTTGTTGTTATATCTGCAAACTGCACTTTGGAGTCACATTGATCTTAACAGAGCTCACCGCCTGTATTTCTAGGCAGAAAGAAAATACTTGAATAATAATAATAAATGATCCATTAATCAAAAATAAAAACACTTGCTGTCTTGAATCTTTATGCAGACAAGTTAAAGTTAAATCTTCCTCTTTTTGACTGATTTCTGTGTCTGTCAGTTGTTGTAATGTTTTTGGGGTTTTTTCCCTGTTGTGTGTTAGGGCCCTGGGAGTCCCCGCCTCAGACTATGTGATGGTGGGCCGGTGGCCTGTACGTAAACTGGTCGATCTCTCTGTCCCACTGGAGTCTCCTGCCAGAGAAACGGTGACACTGCTGTGCAAAAATGGGTAAGAACCCATTTGGATTCATGTTTTACTAAATCTGCTTTATTTATTTTTGCAAGAACCTGGTTACTCCTTTCATATTTTCTTTTATCTTCTCTTCTTCTTCTCACCACGTGGTCTTTGTCCTCCTCTCCGTCAGTCTGGGAGGAGGTGAGATAGAAGCAGCGCTGGACCTGATGATTGAGAGGTGCCTCTCAGGAGCTGAGACCACAAAGGTCGGCGCAGAGGAGCTCGCCTCCATCCTCGGGCTGACTGACAGAAAGACAGCTGTCCACATCTGTGGCCTCTACTCCAAGGTACACTTATCAGAGTGAAAAGGCTCTTCATCAGCCTTCAGCAGATGTTCCAGATGCTTTGATT